>SJYC01059106.1:0-40108 GCA_006408675.1 Madoqua kirkii
TCAGCCCTTAAAAAGAATAAATTTGACTCAGTTCTAATGAGATGGATGAAACTGGAGCCGATTATACAGAGTGAAGTTAGCCAGAAAGAAAAACACCATTACAGTACACTGACACATATATATGGAATTTAGAAAGATAGTATGATGACCCTGTAAGTGAGACCACATAAGAGACACAGAGGTATAGAACGGACTTTTGGCTTCTGAGGGAGAGGGAGAGGGTGGGATGATTGGGGAGAATGGCACTGAAACATGTTTACAATCATATAAAAAATGAAGCACTAGTCTATGTTCAATACAGGATACAGGATGCTTGGGGCTGTTGTACGGGATGATCTGGGGAGATGGTGTGGGGTGGGAGGGGGGCAGGGGCTTCGGCTTTGGGAGATCGTGTACATCTGTGGCTGATTCATGTCAGTGTATGGCAAAACCAATGCAGTATTGTGAAATGGAATAAAGTATTAAATTAAAAAAAAAAAGATGAACTCAAAGGGAACCATACCAAGACATATGATAATTAAAAAGATAAAGAGAGAATTACAAAGGCAAGAAGAGAAAAACAATTGTATACAAGGGGATCCTCATAAAGCTATCAGATGATTTTTTCAGCAGATATTCTGTAGGCTAGAGGGAGTGGCATGATATATTTAAAGTACTGAAAAGAAAAAAACCCTGCAACCTGGGACATTGCACCTAACATTGTCATTCACAATTGAAGGAGCGATAAATAGCCACTTAAACAACCAAAAACTAAAGGAGTTTGAGACTTCTCTCATGGCCCAGTGGTTTAGAATCTGCCTTGCAATGCAGAGAATATGAGTTCAATCCCTGGTTGGGGAACTAAGTTCCCAATGCCACAGGCCAACTAAGCCCAGGCACCACAACCAGACAGTCTGTGCTCCACGACAAAAGATCCCACGTGACACAACAAAGATTAGGCATGCCGCAACTAAGACCCAACACAGTCAGATAAATAATAAATACCAAAATGATAACTAAAGGAGTTCATCAGTACCTAACCAACCTTACCAGATGTGCTAAAGGGTCATATTTAAATGGAAAACAAAACACTACTGAAAAAAAAAAAAAGGAAATAAGAAATCATAGGAAGGTTGAAATCCCACTAGTAAAGAAAAATATATAGTAAAGGCTATGAAACAACTACTTATATAGCTTGTACAAAAGTTAAAAGGAAAAGATATAAAACCAACTATAACTAAAATAAATAGCTAAGGGATAGACATAAAGATGTGAAATATGACATAAAAAACCCACAAATGTAGGGTTGGGGAGTAACAAATGTGGAGCTTTTAGAATGAGTTGAACTTAAAACGATAATCAGTTTAAAAAGCAGATATAGGTCAGTACATATGAACTGCATGGTAACCATAAATCAAAAATCTATAACAGATATACAAAATATAGAGAGAAAGGAACAAAAACAACACAAAACATTAGAAAACCACCATGGAAGAGACTAAAACAAGAAGAACAGAGAAGACCTACAAAAACAACCAGAAAACAGATAACAAAATGTCAATAAATATACACCCATCAATGATGGCTTTAAATGTCAGTGGACTAAATGGTCCAATCAAAAGACTTAGGGTGACTGATTAAAGAACAAAACTCATTTATATGCTACCTACAAGAGACTCTCTGCAGAGCTAAAGACACACAGACTGAAAGTGAGAGGACAGAAAAAGATGTTGCATGTAAGTGGAAATAAAAACAAATCTTTGGTTGCAATACTCATAACAGATAAAGTAGACTTTAAAACAAGTCTACAATAAAAGATAAGAAAGACATTATATAAAGATAAAAGAATCAACATAAGAAGAGTGTAAAACATTTATAAACATTTAGGAAACTAATATAGCACCTAAATATGTAAAGCAAATATTAACAGACATAAAGGGAGAAATTAACAATAACACAATCATAGTAGAGAAGTTTAATACCTCTATTTATTAATAAACAGATCTTCCACAGAGAAAATCATTAAGGAAAAAGTGGTTGTCTTAAATGACATATTAGACCAGCTTGACTTAACAGATTCCATCCAAAACCAGCAGAATACAGATTCTTGTCCACTACACATATACTGTTGTCCAAGATAGATCACAAAGAGGCCATAAAATTAAGCTAAAGAAATTAAAGAGGATAGAAATTACATCAAGAATCTTTTCCTTCCATAATGATATAAAGCTAAAAATCAGTTACGTAAGAAAAAATGGGAAACCAAAAACATGTGGACAGTATAACAATATGCTACTGAACTAATGAAAAAATCAAGGAGGAAATCAGAAATAAAGAAATCAAGGAGGAAATCAGAAATAAAGAAATCAAGGAGGAAATCAGAAATAAAGGGATCAAGGAGGAAATCAGAAATAAAGGGATCAAGGAGGAAATCAGAAATAAAGGGATCAAGGAGGAAATCAGAAATAAAGGGATCAAGGAGGAAATCAGAAATAAAGGGATCAAGGAGGAAATCAGAAATAAAGGGATCAAGGAGGAAATCAGAAATAAAGGGATCAAGGAGGAAATCAGAAATAAAGGGATCAAGGAGGAAATCAGAAATAAAGGGATCAAGGAGGAAATCAGAAATAAAGGGATCAAGGAGGAAATCAGAAATAAAGGGATCAAGGAGGAAATCAGAAATAAAGGGATCAAGGAGGAAATCAGAAATAAAGGGATCAAGGAGGAAATCAGAAATAAAGGGATCAAGGAGGAAATCAGAAATAAAGGGATCAAGGAGGAAATCAGAAATAAAGGGATCAAGGAGGAAATCAGAAATAAAGGGATCAAGGAGGAAATCAGAAATAAAGGGATCAAGGAGGAAATCAGAAATAAAGGGATCAAGGAGGAAATCAGAAATAAAGGGATCAAGGAGGAAATCAGAAATAAAGGGATCAAGGAGGAAATCAGAAATAAAGGGATCAAGGAGGAAATCAGAAATAAAGGGATCAAGGAGGAAATCAGAAATAAAGGGATCAAGGAGGAAATCAGAAATAAAGAAATCAAGGAGGAAATCAGAAATAAAGAAATCAAGGGGGAAATCAGAAATAAAGGGATCAAGGAGGAAATTAGAAATAAAGGGATCAAGGAGGAAATCAGAAATAAAGAAATCAAGGAGGAAATCAAAAAATACCCTTGAGATCAATGGAAATAAAAGCACAACTTTCCAAAATATATCAATCAGTTCAGTTCAGTCTCTCTTTTGTGTCCAACTCCTTTGTAACCCCATGGACTGCAGCATGCCAGGCTTCCCTATCCATCACCAACTCCCAGAGCTTGCTCAAACTCATGTCCATTGAGTCAGTGATGCCATCCAACCATCTCATCCTCTGTTGTCCCCTTCTCCTCCTGCCTTCGATCTTTCTCAGCATTTGGGTCTTTTCCAGTGAATCAGTTCTTCTCACAAGGTGGCCAAAGTACTGGAGTTTCAGCTTCAGCATCAGTCCTTCCAATGAAGATTCAGGACTGATTTCCTTTAGGATGGACTGGTTTAATATCCTTGTAGTCTAGAAACTCTCAAGAGTCTTCTTCAACATCACAGTTCAAAAGCATCCATTCTTCAGCGCTCAGCTTTCTTTGTAGTCCAACTCTCACATCCAAACATGACTACTGGAAAAAGTAGACGGAACTTTGTTGACAAAGTAATATCTCTACTTTTTAGTATGGTGTCTAGGTTGGTCATCGCTTTTCTGCCAAGGAGCAAGCATCTTTTAATTTCATGGCTGTAGTCACCATCTGCAGTAATTTTGGAGCCCAAGAAAATAAAGTCTGTCACTGTTTCCATTGTTTCTCCATCTATATGCCATGAAGGGATGGGACAGGATGACATGACTTAGTTTTTTGAATGTTGAATTTTAAGTCACCTTTTTCACTCTCCTCTTTCACTTTCCTTAAGAGGCTCTTTAGTTTCTCATCACTTTCTACCATAAGGGTGGTATCATCTGTGTATCTGATGTTACTGAGATTTCTCCAAAATCCATGGGATCCAGCAAAAGCAGTTCTAAGAGGGAAGTTTATAGTAACAGAGGCATACTTCAAGAAGAAAGAAAAATCTCAACCTAATCTACCATCTTATGACCAAGCATATTAAAAACCAGAGATATTACTTTGCCAACAAAAGTCTGTCTAGTCAAAGCTACGGTTTTTCCTGTGGTCATGTATGGATGTGAGAGTTGGACTGTGAAAAAAGCTGAGTACTGAAGAATTGATGCTTTTCAACTGTGATGTTGGAGAAGACTCTTGAGAGTCGCTTGAACTGCAAGAAGATCCAACCAGTCCATCCTAAAGGACATCAGTCATGGGTGTTCATTGGAAGGACTGATGCTGAAGCTGAAAATCCAATACTTTGGCCAACTCATGCGAAGAGTTGACTCATTGGAAAAGACTCTGATGCTGGGAGGGATTGGGGGCAGGAGGAGAAGGGGACAACAGAGGATGAGATGACTGGATAGCATGACCGACTTGATGGACATGCGTTTGAGTGAACTCCAGGAGTTGAACTCCCTGTTGGACAGGGAGGCCTGGAGTGCTGCAATTCAAGGGGTCTCAAAGAGTTGGACACGACTGAACGACTGAACTGAACTGAACTGAACCTACTATCTTAAGGTAATTGGGAAAAAAGAACAAACAAAGTCAGGAGAATGAAGGATATAAGATCAGAGACTAAACAAAATAGAGATCAAAAAATAAAAGAAAAGATCAATGAAAATAAGACCAGGGAGGCCTGGAGTGCTGCGATTCAAGGGGTCTCAAAGAGTTGGACACGACTGAACGACTGAACTGAACTGAACTGAACCTACTATCTTAAGGTAATTGGGAAAAAAGAACAAACAAAGTCAGGAGAATGAAGGATATAAGATCAGAGACTAAACAAAATAGAGATCAAAAAATAAAAGAAAAGATCAATGAAAATAAGACCTTAAAAAAAAAAAGATAAAATTGATTCAGTCAGGTTTATTACGAAAAAGGAACCAGAGGAACCAGAGATCAAACTGCCAACATCTGTTGGATCACTGGAAAAGCACGAGAGATCCAGAACAACATCTACTTCTGCTTTACTGATTACACCAAAGCCTTTGACTGTATAGATCACAACAAACTGGAAAATTCTAAAAGAGATGGAAATAACAGACCACCTTACCTGCCTCCTGAGATATCTGTATGCAGGTCAAGAAGTAAGAGTTAAAACTTGACTTGGAACAACAGACTGGTTCCAAATTGGGAACCAGTCAAGTATGTATATTTTCACCCTGCGTATTTAACTTATATGCAGAGTACATGAGGCAAAATGCTGGGCTGGATAAAGCACCAGCAAGAATCAAGATTGCCGGGAGAAATATCAGTAACCTCAGATGATACCACTGTTATGGCAGAAAGTGAAGAAGAACTAAAGAGCGGCTTGATGAAAGTGAAAGAGGAGAGTGAAAAAGTTGGCTTAAAACTCAACATCCGGAGAAATAAGATCATGGCACCTGGTCCCATCAGTTCAGTTCAGTCGCTCAGTCGTGTATGACTCTTTGCAACTCCATGAAGTTCCCTCAGACTTATGTCCATCAAGTCACTGATGCCATCCAGCCATCTCATCCTTTATGATCCCCTTTTCCTCCTGCCCCCAATCCCTCCCAGCATCAGAGTCTTTTCCAATGAGTCAACTCTTTGCATGAGGTGGCCAAAGTACTGGAGTTTCAGCTTTAGCATCATTCCTGCCAAGAACACCCAGGACTGATCTCCTTGCAGTTCAAGGGACTCTCAAGAATCTTCTCCAACACCACAGTTCAAAAGCATCAATTCCGTGCTCAGCTTTCTTTATAGTCCGACTTTGACATCTGTACATGACTAGTGCAAAAACCACAGCTTTGACTAGATGGACCTTTGTTGACAAAGTAACGTCTCTGCTTTTTATATGCTGTCTAGTTTGGTCATAGCTTTCCTTCCAAGGAGTAAGTGTCTTTTAATTTCATGGCTGCAGTCACCATCTGCAGTGATTTTGGACCCCCCAAATATAGTCTGCCACTGTTTCCCCATCTATTTCCCATGAAGTGATGGGACCGGATGCCATGATCTTCGTTTTTTGAATGTTGAGCTTTAAGCCAGCTTTTCACTCTCCTCTTTCACTTTCATCAAGAGGCTTTTTAGTTCTTCACTTTCTGCCATAAGGGTGGTTTCATCTGCATATCTGAGGTTATTAATATTTCTCCTGGTAACCGTTTTTCCAACTTGTGCTTCATCCAGTCCAGCGTTTCTCATGATGTACTCTGAATATAGGTTAAATAAGCAGGGTGACAATATACAGCCTTGATGTACTCCCTTTTTTATTTTGAACCAGTCTGTTGTTCCATGTCCAGTTCTAATGGTTGCTTCCTGACCTGCATACAGGTTTCTCAAGAGCCAGGTCCGGTGGTCTGGTATTCCCATCTCTCTCAGAATTTTCCACAGTTTCTTGTGATCCACACAGTCAAAGGCTTTGGCATAGTCAATAAAGCAGAAATAGATGTTTTTCTGGAACTCTCTTGCTTTTTCCATGATCCAGCGGATGTTGGCAGTTTGATCTCTCTGGTTCTTCTGCCTTTTCTAAAACCAGCTTTAACATCTGGTAGTTCATGGTTCATGTATTGTTGAAGCGTGGCTTGGAGAATTTTGAGCATTACTTTACTAGTGTGTGAGATGAGTGCAATTTTGTGGTAGTTTGAGCATTCTTTGGCATTGCCTTTCTTTGGAATTGGAATGAAAACTGACCTTTTACAGTTTATTTCAATAGACATAGAAAAAGCACTTGGAAAAACCAATACTCATTCATGATAAATAAAACAAACAAACAAACAAACTTTCAGCCAATTTGGTATAGAGAGAATATATCTCAACATAATAAAGGCCACCTATGATAACCCACAGCTACTATCATATTGAACAGTAAAAACTGCAAGCTTTTCCTCTAAAGTCAGGAACAAGACAAAAATGCCCACCATTTCCTACTAAAAAGACTCAGGACTCTGAAAAAATGACTGATTTCACGTCAGGGACAGGAAATGTACAAGATAAGTCTGGGCTATCTTGTGTCAGAAATCGAGAAAGTTATCAGAAATTAAGATGAGCAAATCTAAAATACATAGGTTCAGTTCAGTTGCTCAGTCATATCCAACTCTTTGCGACTCCATGAATTGCAGCATGCCAGGCCTCCATGTCCATCACCAACTCCCAGAGTTCACTCAGACTCCCGTCCATCAAGTCAGTGATCCCACCCAGCCATCTCATCCTCGGTCGTCCCCTTCTCCTCCTGACCCCAATCCCTCCCAGCATCACAGTCTTTTCCGATGAGTCAACTCTTCCCATCAGGTGGTCACAGTACTGGAGTTCAGCTTTAGCATCATTCCTTCCAAAGAAATCTCAGGGCTGATCTCCTTTAGAATGGACTGGTTGCATCTCTTTGCAGTTCAAGGGACTCTCAAGAGTCTTCTCCAACACCACAGTTTAAAAGCATCAATTTTTTGGCTCTCAGCTTTCTTCACAGTTCAACTCTCACATCCATACATGACCACTGGAAAAACCATAGCCTTGACTAGACGGACCTTTGTTGGCAAAGTAGTGTATCTGCTTTTCAATATGCTATCTATGTTGGTCATAATACATAGGAGCCAACTTAATAATTTTTCATTGGCCAAAATGGGACAATTTAATAATCAAAAATAATAATTAAAGCAATTCAAATATATGAAAATCAGTGCATTCACAATAACATGTAAAAGCCCTCATTTGTCACAACTGGAAGTTGCTAGAACTCCAGTTCATGATTCTGAAAATTGATAAATAAAAAACAATCATTGATTCTATCTTCCATCTACAAATTGTTTTCAGGGCAACCAAAAAAAATGATGAAAAAGTTCTCTATGGTAGGATTTTAAGTAGCAAATTCAGAAGGAATGAATCTATTCTAAATAGATTTAGAAACTTTTTTTTTAATTTCTAAAGAAATGTTGACAAAATGTGGTCCACTGGAGAAGGGAATGGCAAACCACTTCACTATTTTTTCCTGAGAATCTCATGAACAGTATGAAAAGGCAAAAAGATACGAAACTGAAAGATGAACTCCCCCAGGTCGGTAGGTGCCCAATATGCTATTTCAAAAGAGTGGAGAAACAACTGCAAAAAGAATGAAGAGACAGAGCCACAGTGAAAACAACACCCAGTTGTGGATGTGACTGGTGATGGAAATAAAGTCTGGTGTTGTAAGGAACAATACTGCATAGGAACCTGGAATGTTATGTCCATGAATCAAAATGAATTGCAAGTGGTCAAACAGGAGATGGCAAGAGATACCAAGGGAACATTTCATGCAAAGATGGGCACAATAAAGGAGAGAAATGGTATAGACCTAACAGAAGCAGAAGATGTTAAGAAGAGGTGGCAAGAATACACAGAAGAACTACATAACAAAGATCTTCATGACCCAGATAACCATGACGGTGTGATCACTCACCTAGAGCCAGACATCCTGGAATGTGAAGTCAAGTGGGCCTTAGGGAGTATCACTATGGACAAAGCTAGTGGAGGTGATGGAATTCCAGTTGAGCTATTTCAAATCCTAAGAGATGGGGGGGAAGGGAGGTTGGGAGGGGGCTTTAGCATGGGGAGATTGTGTACACCTGTGGCTGATTCATGTCAACGTATGGCAGAACCAATACAGTACTGTAAAATAGAATAAAGTAGTAAATTAAAAAAAAAATTAAAAAAAAAAAACCTAAAAGATGATGCTGTGAAAGTGCTGCACTCAATATGCCACCAAATTTGGAAAACTCAGCAGTGGCCACGGGACTGGAAAAGGTCAATTTTCATTCCAATCCCCAAAAAAGTCACTGCCAAAGAATGTTCAAACTATCGCAGAATTTCACTCAACCCACGCACTAGCAAAGTAATACTCAAAATTCTCCAAACCAGGCTTCAACAGTAAATGATTTGTGAAATTCCAGATGTTCAAGCTGGATTTAGAAAAGACAGAGAAACCAGAGATCAAATTGCCAACATCTGGTGGATAATAGAAAAAGATATTTCCAGAAAAAACATCTACTTCTGCTTTATTGATTACACCAAAGCCTTTGACTCTGTGAATCACAAAAAACTGTGGAAAATTCTTTGACAGATTTGAATACTAGACCACCAGATCTGCTTCCTGAGAAATCTGTATGCAGATCAAGAAACAATAGTTAGAAATAGACATGGAAAAACGGATTGGTTCTAAATTGGGAAAGGAGTACGTCAAAGGTGTATATTGTCACCCTGTTTATTTAATTTATATGCAGAATATATCAGGTAGAATGCTGGGCTGGATGAAGCACTAGCTGGAATCAAGATTTCTGGGAGAAGTATCAGTAACCTCAGATACTCAGGTGACACCATCATTATGACAAACAATTAAGAAGAACTAAAGAGCGTCTTGATGAAAGTGAAAGAGGAGAGTAAAAGTTGGCTTAAAATTCAACATTCAAAAAACTAAGATCATGGCATCTGGTCCCATCACTTCAAGGCAGATGGGGAAAAAGGAGAAACAGTGAGAGACTATTTTCTTGGGCTCCGAAATCACTGCAGATGGTGACTCAAGACATGAAAGTAAAAGACGCCTGCTCCTTGGAAGAAAAGCTGTGACCAACCTAGACAGCATATTAGCAAGCAGAGATGTAACCTTTGCTGACAAAGGTTCGTCTAGTCAAAGCTATAGTTTTTCCAGTAGTCATGTATGGATGTGAGAGTTGGACTATAAAGAAAGCTGATCACTGAAGAATTGATAATTTCGAACTGTGGTGTTGGAGAAGACTCTTGAGAGTCCCTTGGACTGCAAGGAGATCCAATCAGTCAACCTAAAGGAAATCAATATTGAATATTCATTGGAAGGACTGATGCTGAGGCTGAAATTCCAATATTTTGGCCTCTCATGCAAAGAACTGACTCATTGGAAAAGACCCTGATGCTGGGAAAGAGTGAAGGCAGGAGGAGAAGCGGATTACAGGGGATACCAAAGCCTTTGACTCTGTGAATCACAAAAAACTGTGGAAAATTCTTTGACAGATTTGAATACTAGACCACCAGATCTGCTTCCTGAGAAATCTGTATGCAGATCAAGAAACAATAGTTAGAAATAGACATGGAAAAACGGATTGGTTCTAAATTGGGAAAGGAGTACGTCAAAGGTGTATATTGTCACCCTGTTTATTTAATTTATATGCAGAATATATCAGGTAGAATGCTGGGCTGGATGAAGCACTAGCTGGAATCAAGATTTCTGGGAGAAGTATCAGTAACCTCAGATACTCAGGTGACACCATCATTATGACAAACAATTAAGAAGAACTAAAGAGCGTCTTGATGAAAGTGAAAGAGGAGAGTAAAAGTTGGCTTAAAATTCAACATTCAAAAAACTAAGATCATGGCATCTGGTCCCATCACTTCAAGGCAGATGGGGAAAAAGGAGAAACAGTGAGAGACTATTTTCTTGGGCTCCGAAATCACTGCAGATGGTGACTCAAGACATGAAAGTAAAAGACGCCTGCTCCTTGGAAGAAAAGCTGTGACCAACCTAGACAGCATATTAGCAAGCAGAGATGTAACCTTTGCTGACAAAGGTTCGTCTAGTCAAAGCTATAGTTTTTCCAGTAGTCATGTATGGATGTGAGAGTTGGACTATAAAGAAAGCTGATCACTGAAGAATTGATAATTTCGAACTGTGGTGTTGGAGAAGACTCTTGAGAGTCCCTTGGACTGCAAGGAGATCCAATCAGTCAACCTAAAGGAAATCAATATTGAATATTCATTGGAAGGACTGATGCTGAGGCTGAAATTCCAATATTTTGGCCTCTCATGCAAAGAACTGACTCATTGGAAAAGACCCTGATGCTGGGAAAGAGTGAAGGCAGGAGGAGAAGCGGATTACAGGGGATGAGTGGTCGGATGGCATCATTGACTTGATGGACATCAGTTTGAGCAGGCTCTGGGAGTTCGTGACAGATGAAGAAGCTTGGCATGCTACAGTCCATGGAGTCGCAAATAGCTGGACATGACTGAGTGACTGAACTGAACTGAACTAAAAGAAATAGTGGATCTATTCACAATTATCAATTGCTAAAACAAGTGAAAAGTTGATGAAAAATATTCTAAATAGGAATGAAGCTGGTATCATTTAAACCCATGAACCATCAGTTCAGTTCAGTTCAGTCGCTCAGTCGTGTCTGACTCTTTGCAACCCCATGAATTGCAGCACGCCAGGCCTCCCTGCCCATCACCATTTCTGGGAGTTCACTCAGACTCATGTCCATCGAGTCAGTGATGCCATCCAGTCATCTCATCCTTGGTTGACCCCTTCTCCTCCTGCCCCCAATCCCTCCCAGCATCAGAGTCTTTTCCAATGAGACAGCTCTTCACATGAGGTGGCCAAAGTACTGGAATCTCAGCTTTAGCATCATTCCTTCCAAAGAAATCCCAGGGCTGATCTCCTTCAGAATGGGCTGGTTGGATCTCCGTGCAGTTCAAGGGACTCTCAAGAGTCTTCTCCAACACCACAGTTCAAAAGCATCAATTCTTTGGTGTTCAGCCTTCTTCACAGTCCAACTCTCACATCCACACATGACCACAGGAAAAACCATAGCCTTGACTAGACAGACCTTAGTCGGCAAAGTAATATCTCTGCTTTTGAATATACTATCTAGGTTGGTCATAACTTTTCTTCCAAGGAGTAAGCGTCTTTTAATTTCATGGCTGCACTCACCATCTGCAGTAATTTTTGAGCCCCCCAAAATAAAGTCTGACACTATTTCCACTGTTTCCCTATCTAGTTCCCATGAAGTGATGGGACCAGATGCCATGATCTTCGTTTTCTGAATGTGGAGCTTTAAGCCAACTTTTTCACTCTCCTCTTTCACTTTCATCAAGAGGCTTTTTAGCTCTTCCTCACTTTCTGCCATAAAGGTGGTGTCATCTGCATACCTGAGGTTATTGATACTTCTCCCAGCAATCTTGATTCCAGCTTGTGTTTCTTCCAGTCCAGCGTTTCTCATGATGTACTCTACATATAAGTTAAATAAGCTCAATTTCATCATGAAATATGAAACTATCAGATATCATGTTTCCAAGATGTGATGAAATAGGAAATACACACCAAGCACTATGAAGTATTCTTACATAAAATATAGAGCCTAAATTTAATAAAAATTCCAGATCTAACTATCTAAAAAAATAAGAGGAATATCATAAGGAAGCAGTCAGCTGTAGATTCAGGGATATTCTACAGTGCAAGTGATATTATTTCTCCAGTAAATTAATGGTATGGGAAATAGTGGCAGGGTAGTAATTACACTGAGTAAAAGGGACTTAAGACATGACAGTCAAGTGCAAGGTGTAAACTCTGCTTAGCTCTTAAATAAGATAAAGTAACGGTAGAGAGAATCTTTGAGACAATCATACGAATTCTAATATTTGCTGGATGATGGGTAGTATGAGGAGATTTTCTTAATTTTGGTGAGTCTGATAATGGTATGGGGATATGATTTCATTTAAGTCCTTATTGGACATGCATACTGAAATTGAATATGCTTTGTAATACTTTAGCCAAAAATAAAAGGATAAAATTGGAAAATACTGTGAATTAAATGCCAACAAATTGCACAACTAGAAAAAATGGATAAATTCCTAGAAACTGACAACCTACCAAGACTGAATCATGGGTAAATAGAATATTTGAACAAACTGATTATTTGTAAAGAGACTGAAACAGTAATCAAAAACCTCCCAACAAACAAAAGTCTAGGACGACACCTCCCTGGTGTATTCCAACAAGCACTTAAATAAGACTTATTACTCATCCTTCTCAAACTCTTCAAAAAAAATGAAGAGGAAGGAACACTTTCAAATTCATTTTATGAAGCTAAACAAAAACCAGACAAGGATACCACACAAGAAAGAAAATTCAAGACCAATATCCCTGATGAACATAGATGTAAAATCCTCAATAAAATCCTCAATAAATTAAAAGTATATATCATGATCAAGTGAGATTTATTCCAGGGATGCAAGGATGGTTCATTGTCCACAAATTAATCAATGTGATACATTATATTAACAAAATGAAGGATAAAAACCATAAAATCAGATCAGTAGATGCAGAAAAAGCTTTTGACAAAATTCAACATCTATTCGTGATAAAAACTCTTAATAAATTGGGTAGAAAGGGAAACATATGTCAACATAATAAAGGCTTACATGAGAAGCCCACAGCTAACCAGTCAGTCCTAAAGGAAATCAATCCTGAATATTCACTGGAAGGACTGTTGCTGAAGCTGAAGCTCCAGTACTTTGGCCACCTGATGCGAAGAGCTGACTCACTGGAAAAGACCCTGATGTTGGGAAAGATTGAGAGCAGAAGGAGAAGGGAGAAACAGAGGATGAGATGGTTGGATGGTATCACTGACTTAGTGAACATGAATTTGAGCAAATCCTGGGAGATAGTGAAGGACAAGGAATCCTGGTATGCTGCAGTCCATGGGGTCGCAAAGAGTCAGATGTGACTTAACAACTGAACAACAACAGTAGCAGCCAGCATCATACTCAGTGGTGAAAAGCAGAAAGCTTCTCTTTTAAGATCAGAAACAAAAGAAGAATGCTCACTCTCATCACTTTCATTCAGCACAGCATTGGAAGTCCTAGCCACAGTAACTGGGCAAGAAAAAGAAAAGGAATCCAAATCACAGAAGAGTTCTCTATTTGCAGATGACATGATATTATGTATATAGAAAACCCTGAAGACTCCACCAAATAACTATTAGAACTAAGAAACAAATTCAGTGAAGTTTCAGGTTACAAGATCTGTATATATAAGATATATATGCTTGTTTCTATACACCAATAACAAACTATCAGAAAGAGAAGAAAACAGTGCCATTTGAAACTGCATCAAAAAGAATAAAATGCTTAGGAATAAATGTAACCAGGAGGCGAAAGACTTATACACTGAAAATGATAAGACATTGATGAAAGAGACTGAAGAAGATACAAATAAGTAGAAACATGTTCCATGCTCATGAATTGGAAGAATTAGTTATTTTCAAAATGTCCATACAACCCAAAACATTCTACAGATTCAATGTAACCTCTATCGACATGGCATTTTCCCACTAAATGCTATTCAGTCACTCACTTGCATCACTTTGTGTCCCCATGGACTGCAGCATGCCAGACTTCCTTGTCCTTCACTATCTTCCAGAGTTTGCTCAAACTCATGTCCATGGAATCAATGATGCCAATCAATCATCCCCTTTTTTCCCTGCCTTCAATCTTTCCCAGCATCAGGGTCTTTTCCAATGAGTCACTTCTTTGCATCAGGTGGCTGAAGTATTGGAGCTTCAGCTTCAGCATCAGTCTTTCCAATGAATATTCAGGATTGATTTCCTTTAGAATTGATTGGTTTGATCTCCTTGAAGTCCAAGGGACTTTCAAGAGTCTTCTCCAGAACCACAATTTCAAAGCATCAATTCTTTAGCACTCAGCCTTTTTTATGGTCCAACTCTCACATCTATGTATGACTACTGGAAAAATCATAGCTTTGACTGGACCTTTGCTGGCAAAGTGATGTCTCTGTTTTTTAATATGCTGTCTAAGTTTATCATAGCTTTTCTACCAAGGAGCAAGCATCTTTTAATTTCATGGCTGCAGTCACCATCCACAGTGAGCCCAAGAAAATAAAGTCTGTTACCATTTCCATTTTTTCCTCAATCTATCTGCCATGAAGTGATGGGACCACATGCCATGATCTTAGTTTTTTGAATGTTGAGTTTTAAGCCAAGTCTCCTCTTTCACTTTCATCAAGAGGCTATTTAGTTCTTCACTTTCTGCCATAACGGTGGTATCATCTGCATATCTGAGGTTAGTGATATGTCTCCTGGCAATCTTGATTTCAGCCTGAGCTTCATCCAGCCTGGCATGTCACATGATGCACTCTGCAGAGAAGTTTAAGTCACCATGCAGGAGGTTGCCATTAGGCCCACTACTGAGCCACCAGGTGGGAGATATACCAATTGCAGCACCATTACACCAAAGCAGCTCTTACATCGTGAAAGTTCTAGGCTTCCCAACCTGGATATCTGACAAAGGGACTGGGAAGCCCCTGGGAATCTGACTTTGAAGGTCAGTGGGATTTGACCTCAGAACTTCCATAGGACTGGGGAAACAGAGACTCTTGGAGGGCACAAACAAAACCCCTTGTGCACCAGGACCCAGGAGAAAGGAGCAGTACCGCCACAAGAGACTTCCACAGAAACAGAAAAAAACAAATCTAAAATTTGTGTGGAACCACAAAAGACCCTGAATAACCAAAGTAATTCTGAGAAAGAAGAACAAAGTTGGAGACATCACACTTTCTGATTTCAAACTACATTGCAAAGCTATAGTAAACACCACCAACCAAAAAACAAACAGACCTTGAGTGAAGGGGTCAAAAGGTAAAAGGAAAACAGATCTTTTCCCTGAAATGCGAAACTGTAGTCAATTTAACTGTATATCCTTGCGTTAGTTGTTCAGTTGAACAAAGATTGAATTTTCTCTTATGTAAATGAAAGTCCTAACAACATCGAGAGCATCAAATGAGAATTTGTATGTGCAAGTCCTTTGTGAAGTGTAAAAAACTACATTAAGACTTTATTTACACAAGTTTTGTAAACACACATTTTATGAGAGAAATAGGATTTCAGATGATCTTTGCTGAGTGAGTAGGAGTTAGATTTGCAGAAAAGAGGAGATCAGTCAGCTGGGGGAAATGGTATGATATAATAAAGAGTAATTTAAAAAAAGAATGAGCTGAGAAAATATATTAATAAAATAAAATGATGAAATATTAATAAGAAATGTAATGGAGGAAAAATCTTAAACTATGACTACTTTTGCCTCCTGAAGGTGGAGGAAGAGTGTGTAAATACCGTATGAGTAGGAATATAAATCCCGTATCATTTTCTTCCACATGAGAGGGTGAAATTTCAAATTCATCCAGTTCCAGGCTATTCAAGAGAAAGTACCTGAGTATACTGCCTTAGAGATAATGTTAGTGAGCAGCCTGATATCTGAAGGCCAGCCCAGAGCCCAGGGATTAAGCTATATAATGAGAAAATTCAGTTTCCAGCAGAGTTTAGTGTGAAGGGTACCCTAAAATGGAGTAACCAAACAATGTGAAAAGACTCCAGAGGAGGAATAGAAGAAAAAGAACTTTAAAAAGAGTTGAGGGCTTTTTAAAAAATATATAAATGTATTTAATTGGAGGCTAATTACTTCACAATATTGTATTGGTTTTGCCATACATCAACATGAATCCACCACAGATGTACACGTGTTCCCCATCCTGACCCCCCTCCCGCCTCCCTCCCCATACTATCCCTCTGGGTCATCCCAGTGCAGCAGCCCCGAGCATCCTGTATCATGCATCGAGCCTGGTCTGGCGATTCGTTTCACATATGATATTATACATGTTTCAATGCCATTCTCCCAAATCATCCCACCCTTGCATTCTCCCACAGAGTCCAAAAGTAACTAAGGGTCTTTTCAGAGCAGAAGAAAGAGAACAGGGAAAAGAGTGAGAACTTTAGATTTATGAGAGCAGAAATTCAGAGTCAGGGATGGCTGTAAGAATGAAAACTGTACTCCCCCTGCCCAACCTCCCCCATCTTTTTGCTCTTGCTCAGAGATTTGCAGACCCCTAGGGAGGGAGCTGGACCTCCCATTTGATGTGGGTAGAACTGTCAAGCATATTTAAAGAAGAATGTCTCCTGACAAAGAGATGGGATCAGGGAAAATGTATATAAAAGATGAAAAACACACACAAACATATGGTATTAGCATAAAAACAGACACATAGGTCAAAGGACTAGAACAGAAAGCCTAGAAATAAACCCACATATATGGTCAATCAATTTATGACAAAGGAATCAAGAACATATAATGGGGAGAAAGTGTCTTTAATAAATAATGTTGGGGAAATTAGACAGTCACATACAAAACAATGAAATAGGACTCCTATCTTACACCACACCCCAAATCAGCTCAAAATGGATTAAAAACTTGAATGTAATACCTGAAGCCATGAAACTCTCAGAAGAAAATATGGCAGGGGGGCGTTATCTGACAGTTGTGTTGGCAGTGATTTTTTGGATTTAACACCAAAAACAAAGGCAATGAAATCAAAGTAACACATGGGACTGCATGTGTTACTAAAAAGATCTGTACAGCAAAAGAAACCATCGACAAAATAAAAAGGCATTCTACAGAATGGGAGAAAATCTTTCCAAATCATGTATCTGATATACTATATATATATTACAGACAAAGGATAAACAATTCAACTAAAAAGTGGGCAGAGGGTCTGAATAGCCATTTTCCCAAAGAAGACATACAGTTGGTCACAGGTATATGAAAAGGTGCCCACGTCACTGATCATCAGGGAAATGTAAATCAAAAGCACCATGAGATATATCTCACATCTGTCAGAATGGCTGTTATCAGAGACAAGAAAAGTGTGTTGGCGAGGACATGATAAAAAGAAAACCTTTTGTGCACTTTTCATGGGGATATAAACTGGTGCAGGCACTGTGAAAAACTGTATGGCAGTTCCTCAAAAAAATAAAAGTAGAATTTACAAATGATCTAGCAATTACGCTTCTGGGTATTTATCTGAAGAAAAGGAAAACACTAACTGGAAAAGATATCTTCACCTTCATGTTCATAGCAACATTACATAACATTACCAAGATACAGATGCAACCTAGATGACCACTGACAGATAAATGATAAAGAAAATGTGATGTATAACTATAAATATATATATGTGAATATTATTCATCCATAAAAATAAAATATATTTTGCATTTTGCAATAACATTGATGGACTGCAAGGGCATTATCCTGAGTGAAATGTCAGAGAAGGACAAATACTGTATGATTCCACTTGTATGTGATTTCTAAAAAACTAAAATAAAAATCTGACTCATAGATACCAAGAAAAGATTAACAGTTACCAGAGGCAGCAGGTAGAGGGTAGGTAAAATGGTCCAAAGCTATAAACTTGCAGTTAAACATAAGTAAGTCTTGGAGCTCTAATGTACAGAATAGTGTCTATAACTAACAACACTGTATTGCAGGTTTAAAAATTGGTGAGAGAGTAGATCTTAAAAGTTCTCACCACAAAAAAAAAAAATCGTAATTGTGTGAGATGATGACTGTTAGCTAAACTTACTGTGGTAATTGTTTCACAAAATATACACATATTAAGTCATTATATTATACATCTAAAATGAATACAATTGTCATATATCAATTATAACTCAAAAAATAAATTTAAATAAAAAGGTAAAATGGAGGGAATTCCCTGGCAGTCCAGTGGTTAGGACTGCACACTTTCACTGCCACAGTCAATCCCTGGTCGGGGAAACAAGATCTCCCAAGCCACACGGTGCAGCCCGCTCCCCAAAATAAAAGGCATGATAGGGAGGCCACAAGAGTATAAAAATGTTGATAATTATTGACCTAATTAGGACTGAGATTGATTATACTATTATCTCTATTTTTGTGTATGTTTGTTTACATTTTTCTACAAAAAAAGTTACAGAAAAAATGGAGCTGTTTTTAACCTGGGATGGTGTAAGTTACTGATTAGGACTATATTAAAAGATGGTTCAACATTAAGGTAATGTTTGTTAACAGCAAAAAACACAACTCACAGTGTAATTACATTAACTGATTATATTTACTCATATTGTATAAATAAATAAGTGAATGAAAGTGAAAATCACTCAGTTGTGTCGAATTCTTTGTGACCCCCTTTGGAATTCTCCAGGCCAGAATACTGGAGTGGGTAGTCTTTTCCTTCTCCGGGAGATCTTCCCAACCCAGGGATTGAACCCAGGTCTCCCGCATTGCAGGAGACTTATAAATCATTATAATGAGCAATGGTTGTAAAGTTTCATGTTATATTTCTTGAGATGAGATGATCGATTATTAACTGGATTATTGGGTAAGTTTTAAACCATTAGCTGATAAAGTGGGTGATAAATTTTCTTGTATATACAGAAAGTCTATCTAAATATTTTATTTTCATAAGGAAACAAGCTTGGTGAATAGTAAAGCTGGCTCAGCTACGTGGGAAAGCACATAGCTCATGCATGCCACTGGCAGAACCCCCAGTACAGGGAAGAGCAGGTGCTGTTTTCCAATAACACCTCCTTGTGTGTGTCCCGATACTATAGTTAGAAAATGGCTCAAATTTTTAGTTGCTTTTCCCAGAACTCAAAGATCGCTTTCCTGTTTATCTTGGTGGAATGCCTATATTATACTTGTGATTTTTCTGCTCTCTGTAACCTATTAAAACAAGATTGTCACAGATGGGAAAACAAGAGGTCATTAGTTAATAATCAGATGTTTGATTTCCTGAGCAAAAAGACACTCTCTTGCGCATTTTAAACATTTTTAACGGAGAAATAGGACTAGTCCCTTGACGATAAAGCCTGTTCACTGGGTTTTCCTCAAGAGTCAACACAGTCACCCTAAATTCATTTAACTCTGTCCTTTGCATTTAACCTCAGCTCTGGCTCTTTTTTAATTTTTTTGGAAGGCTCTCCTCAGTTCATAGAGGTTACTGCTTTACAGTTTCAGTAAACATTGCCAGAACACAGGAAAAGCAAAGAGGTGTTGGTCCAAGTTGCTCTGATACGGTGATGACAGCAGTTCTACGTTTCTAGTTCTTTCTTCAATATTGAGAGCTGTTGATTTTGATTAGGTTGAGGAAGGGAATGAGTTGTACTAACTCCTGGCTTGGGGAGACACAAGCTTTTGTTCTCCCCGAAGTATCAGGTAACACTCCTATTGCTACTCGTCTCACTGCCTTACTCATTTCATTTTCTATAAATGGACATAAGAATAGTCCTCATCTCATGGTGATTATAAAGATTAAATGAGCTAATATTTGTGAAATGCTTAGAACAGAGATTTTGGCACAAAGTACCCTCTATAGGGTTTATAACATAACTTCCTGCATGGCAGTGTAGATCTTCTCTAGAATATTTGAATAAATGACAACAGCTACATTGTTAGGAGTTCTAGGATCTCCTTGGTGAACCGGTCATTCACTGGCTATTGCATGGTTGGTGGATGGTTTGGTGAAAGTTCACTAATTTGGAATGAGTTCATAGATTATTAAATCCAAATAAGTGAAAACTCTGAAATCACTGATCTTTGCAAATATTTGACACATTTTAATTCATTCTACTCATGGAAACATTGAAAGTGTCACCCTTGACTAAGTATCTTCAACATACATACATGTTTACCACCATACATAAATACTAAATATACATGTTACTTTGTGATTTTGTATACTTAATTGGAACAAAGTATATTGGAACACCAAAATCAGATTGATTATATTCTTTGCAGCCAAAGATGGAGAAGCTCTATACAGTCAACAAAAACAAGACCAGGAGCTGACTGTGGCTCAGATCATGAACTCCTTATTGCCAAATTCAGACTCAAACTGAATAAAGTAGGGAAAACCGCTAGACCATTCAGGTATGACCTAAATCAAATCCCTTATGATTACACAGTGGAAGTGAGAAATAGATTTAAGGGCCTAGATCTGATAGATAGAGTGCCTGATGAACTATGGAATGAGGTTCCTGACATTGTGCAGGAGACAGGGATCAAGACCATCCCCAGGGAGAAGAAATGCAAAAAAGCAAAATGGCTGTCTGCGGAGACCTTACAAATAGCTATGAAAAGAAGAGAGGCGAAAAGCGAAGGAGAAAAGGAAAGATATAAGCATCTGAATGCAGAGTTCCAAAGAATAGCAAGAAGAGATAAGAAAGCCTTCTTCAGCGATCAATGCAAAGAAATAGAGGAAAACAACAGAATGGTAAAGACTAGAGATCGCTTCAAGAAAATTAGAGATACCAAGGGAACATTTCATGCAAAGATGGGCTCGATAAAGGACAGAAATGGTATGGACCTAACAGAAGCAGAAGATATTAAGAAGAGGTGGCAAGAATACACAGAAGAACTGTACAAAAAAGATCTTCATGACCCAGATAATCATGATGATGTGATCACTCATCTAGAGCCAGACATCTTGGAATGTGAAGTCAAGTGGGCCTTAGAAAGCATCACTACGAACAAAGCTAGTGGAGGTGATGGAATTCCAGTGGAGCTGTTTCAAATCCTGAAAGATGATGCTGTGAAAGTGCTGCACTCAATATGCCAGCAAATTTGGAAAACTCAGCAGTGGCCACAGGACTGGAAAAGGTCAGTTTTCATTCCAATTCCAAAGAAAGGCAATACCAAAGAATGCTCAAACTAGCGCACAATTGCACTCATTTCACATGCTAGTAAAGTAATGCTCAAAATTCTTCAAGCCAGGCTTCAGCAATACGTGAACCGTGAATGTCCAGATGTTCAAGCTGGTTTTAGAAAAGGCAGAGGAACCAGAGATCAAATTGCCAACATCTGCTGGATCATCGAAAAAGAGGAGAGTTCCAGAAAAACATCTATTTCAGCTTTATTGTCTATGTGAAAGCCTTTGACTGTGTGGATCACAATAAACTGTGGAAAATTCTGAAAGAGATGGGAATTCCAGACCACCTAACCTGCCTCTTGAGAAACCTATATGCAGGTTAGGAAGCTATAGTTAGAACTGGACATGGAACAACATACTGGTTCCAAATAGGAAAAGGAGTACGTCAAGGCTATATATTGTCACCCTGCTTATTTAACTTATATGCAGAGTACATCATGAGAAATGCTGGGCTGGAAGAAGCACAAGTTGGAACCAAGATTTCTGGGAGAAATATCGATAACCTTAGATATGCAGATGACACTACCCTTATGGCAGAAAGTTAAGAGGAACTAAAAAGTCTCTTGATGAAAGTGAAAGAGGAGAGTGAAAAAGTTGGCTTAAAGCTCAACATTCATGGGAAATAGATGGGGAAAGAGTGGAAACAGTGTCAGACTTTATTTTTTTGAGATCCAAAATCACTGCAGATGGTGACTGCAGCCATGAAATTAAAAGACGCTCACTCCTTGGAAGGAAAGTTCTGACCAACCTAGACAGCATATTGAAAAACAGAGACATTACTCTGCCAAGAAAGGTCAAGGCTATGGTTTTTCCTGTAGTCATGTATGGATGTGAGAGTTGGACTGTGAAGAAAGCTGAGCACCAAAGAATTGATGCTTTTGAATTGTGGTGTTGGAGAAGACTCTTGAGAATCCCTTGGACTGCAAGGAGATCCAACCAGTCCATTTTGACGGAGATCAGCCCAGGGATTTCTTTGGAGGGAATGATGCTGAAGCTGAAACTCCAGTACTTTGGCCACCTCATGAGAAGAGTTGACTCACTGGAAAAGACTTTGATTCTGGGAGGGATTGGGGGCAGGAGGAGAAGGGGACGACAGAGTATGAGATGGCTGGATGGCATCACGGACTCGATGGACATGAGATGAGTGAACTCCGGGAGCTGGTGATGGACAGGGAGGTCTAGCGTGCTGTGATTCATTGGGTCACAAAGAGTCAGACATGACTGAGCGACTGAACTGAACTGAACTGATACCTGAACAACCTAATGGGTTTTCCTCCTTTTTACAATTTAAGTCTGAATTTTGCAATAAGGAGTTCATGATCTGAGCCACTGTCAGCTCTCAGTCTTGGTTTTACTGATTGTATAGAGGTTCTTCTTCTTAGGCTACAAGAATATAATAAGTCTGATTTTGCTATTCACCCCTGGGGATGTCCATGTGTAGAGTCATCTATTATGTTGCTAGAAGAGGGTGTTTGCTATGGCCAGTGTGTTCTTTTGGCAAAATTCTGTTAGCCTTTGCCCTGCTTCTTTTTGTACTCCAGGACCAAATTTGCGTATTGCTCCAGGTATCTCTCGACTTTCTACTTTTGCATTCCAGTCCCCTATGATGTAAAGGACATCTTTTATTTTTGGTGTTAGTTCTAGATGATCTTGTAGGTCTTCATAGAACCATTCAACTTCAGCTTCTTCAGCATTACTGGTTGGGGCATATACTTGGATTATTATGATATTGAAAGGTTTGCCTTTGAAACAAACCAAGATCCTTCTGTTGTTTTTGATGCTATATTAAATTTACAAAGATTTTCTATGGTTCTTACGACAGAGTAAGGATTCATCTTCATAAAGGAATAAATT
The DNA here is from genome assembly GCA_006408675.1 of Madoqua kirkii. Taxonomy (NCBI): domain Eukaryota; kingdom Metazoa; phylum Chordata; class Mammalia; order Artiodactyla; family Bovidae; genus Madoqua; species Madoqua kirkii. Next base: position 23,228 of record SJYC01059106.1, read on the forward strand.
TATTAATCAGCTTCATGGTTCAGCTGGTAAAGAATCTGCCTGCAATGTGGGAAACCTTGGTTCGATTCCTGGGTTGGGAAGATCCTCTGGGAAAGGAATGGCTGCCCACTCCAGTATTCTGGCCTCAGAATTCCATAGACTGAGTCCATGGCGTTGCAGAGTCAGACAAGACTGAGTGACTTTTACTTTCAATTTCAATGTAAGATATATGAAGTGGGATGGATTATATCAGAATACTTAATAATATAATTTAGATTCTGTAATCTGTCCCTCTTTTCAGAATTCTCTCTTAATACCAGCCATTTCTATGATAAAACCAAAGTTAAATCTCCTGGAATTCCTTATCTCCTGGAATTCCTTGTAAGGAAAGCTTCTTTGGAAGGAATACTTCAAAACCACAAATGGTGTAACCACAAATGGTGTTAAGTAGAAGGTGCTAAGGACATGTTTAGTAACAAAAAGTGGTTTATAAACTACTATATATTAGGAAAACAATTTGCAACCGTTGTAAGAAAGGGAAGGACATAGAGAAGCTTGAGCAAGGGCACTGCTGGGGAGAAGGGTGTAGAGTACAGAGGGTCTCTAGAGGACACAGGTGTCTAATACAGACATAAGCTCCTTTCTTAACAAGAAGGGTATGTGTGTGACATAGATCTTTCCACATCCTGCTCCCTTAAATCAATATTGCTAACCAATTCTTTTGTGACCATAGATTCTTCTCTCTGAGCTCCAAAATTGGGTTGCAGTGGGGCAAAATGAGATGGCATTTTGGACTACAGAGATGGCACAAACAGATACTGAAACTGAAGGACAAAGGACCAGTTGACATTTGCCTTATTTTAATTTGACGACTATTACTATTATTTTAGTATGAAACATATTGATATCTGTAAACATGAAATAAAATCTAGCAACTGACAAATTATTCTTTTTAAGAGAAGTGTAAGTGATACCACAGTTCACAGATCTGCAGATCCCTTTGTGTGCTTGTCGTCGGCCCTGTTTTTTTTTGAGCTTATGTGAATGCCAGTGTTACAAGCAAGCAGTGCTTTCCCTCTCCTCTGAGAGAAACAGCACAGTTAGTGATGATATATCAGAATACTTAATAATATAATTTAGATTCTGTAATCTGTCCCTCTTTTCAGAATTCTCTCTTAATACCAGCCATTTCTATGATAAAACCAAAGTTAAATCTCCTGGAATTCCTTATCTCCTGGAATTCCTTGTAAGGAAAGCTTCTTTGGAAGGAATACTTCAAAACCACAAATGGTGTAACCACAAATGGTGTTAAGTAGAAGGTGCTAAGGACATGTTTAGTAACAAAAAGTGGTTTATAAACTACTATATATTAGGAAAACAATTTGCAACCGTTGTAAGAAAGGGAAGGACATAGAGAAGCTTGAGCAAGGGCACTGCTGGGGAGAAGGGTGTAGAGTACAGAGGGTCTCTAGAGGACACAGGTGTCTAATACAGACATAAGCTCCTTTCTTAACAAGAAGGGTATGTGTGTGACATAGATCTTTCCACATCCTGCTCCCTTAAATCAATATTGCTAACCAATTCTTTTGTGACCATAGATTCTTCTCTCTGAGCTCCAAAATTGGGTTGCAGTGGGGCAAAATGAGATGGCATTTTGGACTACAGAGATGGCACAAACAGATACTGAAACTGAAGGACAAAGGACCAGTTGACATTTGCCTTATTTTAATTTGACGACTATTACTATTATTTTAGTATGAAACATATTGATATCTGTAAACATGAAATAAAATCTAGCAACTGACAAATTATTCTTTTTAAGAGAAGTGTAAGTGATACCACAGTTCACAGATCTGCAGATCCCTTTGTGTGCTTGTCGTCGGCCCTGTTTTTTTTTGAGCTTATGTGAATGCCAGTGTTACAAGCAAGCAGTGCTTTCCCTCTCCTCTGAGAGAAACAGCACAGTTAGTGATGGTTGGGTGGAGAAGGCAATGGCACCCCACTCCAGTACTCTTGCCTGGAAAATCCCATGGACGGAGGAGCCTGGTGGGCTGCAGTCCATGGGGTCGCTAAGAGTCAGACACGACTGAGCAACTTCACTTTCACTTTGCACTTTCATGCATTGGAGAAGGAAATGGTAACCCACTGCAGTGTTCTTGTCTGGAGAATCCCAGGGACGTGGGAGCCTGGTGGGCTGCTGTCATGGGGTTGCACAGAATCGGACACGACTGAAGTGACTTAGCAGTAGCAGCAGCAGCAGCAGCAGTGATGGTTGGGGGAGGGGTCAGGCTTGAAAGAAGACTGGCCATCTAAAGAACAGATGAGATGATACAGGCAAGGCCCTTTCATCAATATCTAACACACAACAAACACCAAATGTGACCAATTGTTATTAGTAGTAATAGGAAGACACATAAGTCCTTCTGCCTGCTTCTGTTTCTACGAGAAGGTTTTGCCTTTGTCTGTGGCACAAGGATTATTACATCAGAGAGACCAAGGGAGACAGGACGGGGCAAGGGGTGACTCCTCTGCCCCTAAAGAATCTGCTGTCCAGGTAAGGTGGGGTCTACCTCTGTTTCCACCAACTACTCTTCCTCCCCACATTTAAATGTAGCTGAAGAAAGCCTACAGCATTCTTGCCAATAAGACTGAGGTCTCTGGGTTTCAAATGCATCTTTGATAGATGCTTCTGAGTGCATCAAGTGGCAGGTGCATTCCTCTCCACATTTATGCTAATCTCCCCTGTCATCTTGGCATAAATTAACTATATAACCATGTCAGGAGGCCCCAACATAAATCCATCAGGAGTTTTAATTATTCTCCAGTGACACTGTCTTATATAAAATCAGAGGAATGAAAACCTAACCAGTGACTCTGCACATGTGTGTGTGGTGGCAGAGGCTATCCTCCGAACAGCCAGGGCACCTACAAAGGAATAAGACGGAGAGCCCACACCCAGTTCAGGATGTGTGAGAGAGCACTGCACTCTGAGGTCGGTCGGGGGGGTGATTTCGCAGTGGAACTGCTGGCAGTATCACTCTGTTCTCTGGGGGCACATAAAAGATGGGTGTAAGATCAGAGGAAGACAAACCTGCTGTCATGTCAAACCTCAGGCCGCTGCTTCATCACTGCTTCATCCAGGCAACCCCTCCAATCCTCCAGTTCCACATCTGCAAACAGGGATCATAACCATGTACATGGCAAGAGGTTGTTGTGAGAAATAAGCATGATAATGTATGCAAGGCACTTAACGTGATATGTATATAGTAAATGCTCAGTAAATATTAGCAACACTAAGAGAAACGCAGGGGAAGTCCCCGGTCTGTTTCACAGCACAGGTTGCTCTGAGGGTCTAGGTGACCTGGTGGGGGAATTCAAAGAAGAGTATCTTATCTCCCTCGTGTATTTAAGAGTAAACTTAGTGAACACTTAAAAATAAATATAAAGGAACACATTGTGTCAGATTTCACAAATCCAAGCACAACGTCTGGCAAATTCATTCAATACATAAAATGTATACGGGCACACCGCATTTTAGTGTGCTTTGCTTTATTGCCCTTCAAAGAAACAGCCTTTTTTACAAACTGAAGATTTGTGGCAGCGAGTCTGTAGGTGTCACTTTTGCAAAAGGATTTGCTGCCTTTATTTCTATGTGTCACATTTTTGTAATTCTTGCAATATTTTAAACTTTTAAGTTATTATTAAATGTGTTATAGTAATTTGTGATCAGTGATCTTTGATGTTATTCCTAGATCTCCTGAAGGCTTAGGCGATGGTTACCATTTTTCAGCAACAAAGAATTTTTAAATTAAGGTATGTACATTATTTTTTTTATTCATAATGCTATTGTACACTTACCAGACTATCGTAAAGAATAAAGATAACTTTTATGTGCATTGGGGAAAAAAAGCATTCATGACATTCACTTTATTTTGACAATTGCAATATCTGAGATTATGCCTACAAATTAAGGGACTCACATAATCCAGTGTTAGAGGCTTATTATTTGTTTTTTCAGAGAAAGAGTCCAACAACCAAAAATAATTAAAAATAAATCAAATCCTTTATTTAGGTTTCTCAGGTTCCATCAAAGGCAGATTCATAAATAATCCACTGAGATATTTCTCAGTGTCCCTTTGTTTTCCTCCTGAGCTTCATTACACTCTTCAGCCACACTGGAACTTCTCTCTCTGCTACCACAGGGCCTAGTGGCTCTGCTAACTCCCAGCTCTCTCACCCAGCCCTGCTCCTGACTGTGCAGGTCAGCTTCGCCTCTCCCTACCAAGAGGGAGGCAGGAGAGGTAAAGCCGAGCTGAAATAGGATTCTCCTTAGTGGACAGCTCTGCAGACTCACATTAATGGTTGTTACCTCTACATACACAAAATAAAAGATGACGTCACTCTACCTTTCTTTCTCCTCATTCTTTTTTTTCAGTTTATTGTTTTATTTTGGCTGCTTTGGGTCTTTGTTGCAGTGTGTGGTCTTTCTCTAGCTGCCGTGCACAGGTTCTCTAGCTGTAGTGCTCGGGCTTAACTGCCCTGCAGCACGTGGGACCGTAACTTCCAAGACCAGGAATCAAATCTGCGTCCCCTGCTTTGGAAGGCAAATTCTTCTATTTGCCTTCAAAGTCCCTATTTTCCCTCATTCTTAATTCAAGACTATTTGCGAGGGTGCAAAGATGGAAAACCTTACTACTCCAACTGAGAAATGTATGTTTCCTATCTCTCCTTCTCCCTGTGTTTAGAAAAGAAAAGGGTCATGAGATGGTCATTATATAACTCTGTTATTAAAACTCCACTGAGATAAATCACTGGAAGAACGATGGAAAAGAAACTACGAGGAATGATAGACAGGGTGCTGCCAAGCAGCTGATCTATTTTCATAACAACACTTCAGACATAAATGGCATCTGCATGATGTGGAGGAGCCTTCCCTCCCCTCCCTAACGCGGGAAGGGCCGGGAAGCGCAAACAGTGGCGACTGCCAGGGGTCTGGATGTGGGGCCACTGCCCTCTAGCGTGCACTTTAAAATCTGCCAAGTACTTTGATCCTGGGAAATCAGAGATCTTTACCCTAATGGCAGTAGAAAAACAGAATAAAATGTGAACTCTTGTTGAACTACCCAGCAGAACCATTTTAAAATAACATAAGTTATTAATAGTGAGACTTGATGGTTTCCAGCCACCTCCTCTTATCAAGCCCTAAAAATGGATTTGTTGTTTTCAATCCAATAGATGGCCTAAAGGACAGGAGAGATATTAACAACTGACAAATGGTGTGGCACAGACCCTGGCATCCAGAACAGATGCCTGCACAATGCCAGCTGGCAGTGGTGCTGGGCCCCCCAGGGCTGTCACTCACCCCTTCGAGGCTGAATCACTGGGAGGCAGGGGCTTCCTGAGAGGAGGCCAGGTAGCCAGGAGAGGCGTGGTGTGTCACCAAAGGATGTCCACGTCTGAACAAGTAGCTGTCTGGACCAGAGTGTTCTGGCTGAACAGCAGCTCACAAAACAGATTAGAGGACATAAAAGCACAGTACCACTTGGCAGGGCAGAAGCGTGACCCGGAGTCCAGCAGCAAAGGTGCTGAGGAGAGGTGCGGCGCCCCTTGTCTGCCCCAGCAGCTGCTGCCTCTCCTGCCACGGGGCCCCGCGCAGGGCAGGGGTGTGGCGGTGTCGGCGCGGGGCTGTCAGTTTCCCGCCCCCTTCTCTCTGTGTAACAGTGAGTAGAGAGTTTGACCTGGCTCTCCACATCTCTTGAAGTGAGAGATTAGACTGGGGTTTTTTTTTTTTTTTTTCTAAGAGCCCTTTTATCTTTAGGTAAGAATTATTATCCTTTATCATGATTCAGTTTTTTCAAAAGAATCCTACACCCAAGCTTATTTACTATAGTCTCTAATGATATCTTTGAGACAGGTCCTAGCTCATAAAGCTGTTCAGTAAATGTCTCAAAATCTTCTTGAATGATCTGGTTTCTTCACAATGCTTACATTTCTGTTTCTAATTTGTACCCCAAATTAATCTACTTGTAAGTTAACTCTCACTTGTAAGTAACTTTGTTTCTGATAATGGCTGAGGGTAACAGCCATAACGCTACACTTTACTGAGCATCTATTAATATCTACCTGAGGCTCGGCATTAAACACTTTATATGTGCTACCCATTTAATTCCCATGACAACCATATGAGGAAGGGATTGTTATTACTAGTTTCCTTAATGCAGAGGCTAAAACAGGTTAAATGACTTGCCCAAAGTCATACTTAAGAGCACAATGTCTGTCGTTAAAGTTCACATCCTCAGATTCCTCTAACTGAGAACAGAGAACCTCTCCGGAAAAAAAAAATCCAGAACATAAACCACTGATCCTGCATTTGCAGATTTTATACTATTAATAGCAATAATATTAACAGCAACAATCCTTAACAAGTATCTTCATTTTCATAAATACCTTTGTCAAATTTAAAGTTCTTCCCCAAAAGAATACTATCATTTCAATATGATATTAGAACCTAATCTCAAATTTATGATTGCACAGTATTTTAGAGGTTTGTGTATTTGTGAAGACTTTTTAATAACTCAATCTTTGTGAAGAATTAGAATACACCATAATAAACCATCTATGTATAATTGTGGAAATCCCCCCAAAGGCAAATATATATCCAAAGAAATCTTCCTTTCTCATCCCTCTTTTTGAAGAGCACTGGGGACAAGTTCCATATGCTTTCATGCCATGTACTTAACAAAGTGAAAGTGTTAGTTGCTCAGTCGTGTCTGACTCTTTGTGACCCCATGGACTGTAGCCTGCCAGGCTCCTCTGTCCATGGAATTCTCCAGGCAAGAACACTGGAGAACTGGAGGGCACAGTCATTCCCTACTCAGGTGGATTTTCCCAACCCAAGAAGCAAACCCAGGTCTCCTGCACTGTATGCAGATTCGTTGCCATCTAAGCCACCAGGGAAGCTAAAATGATAGAACCCCCGTGGTGGCTCAGTGGTAGAGAATCCGCCTGGAAAATGCAGGAAATGGCTGCTCACTCCAGTAAATCCCATGGACAGAGGAGTTGGGGAGCTAAAGTCCATGGGGCGCAAGTACTGGACATGACTTAATGACTAAACCACCACCACCACAAACTGACACTTGCCATCTACCTCTACAAGAATCAAACTAGGAGCTTCTGCAGCTACTGACCTTCAACATCCCCTTAAAGGACTTCAGGGTGGAGATCAGGAATGAAGTACTTTGGGCTCTGGGAAAAACTGGCAGGACAGGTGTTCAGATAGATATTTTCAGTAGATGATTTTATGAGCCCAATTCTTGCCTCTCCTATCTAGAAAAGCACTAAAAATCCTTCAAGGTGATGTATGCTCCTCATGACTGGCAGTAACCTTCACCAGACTACCAGAAACCTTCTGCAAAATAACATGTGCTTGACTGCATGTACCTTCACCAAAATCATACATATACTGACTCTCCACTACCTCTCTGGGGCAGTTTCTCAGCACTATCTGAAATGCTGTCTCCCAGACTATAGTCCATATTTTGCCCCTAAAGGTGGCACTAGTGGTAAAGAACCCGCCTGCCAATGCAGGAGACATAAAAAAATGCGGGTTCAGTCCCTGGGTTAGGAAGGTCCCCTGGAGGAGGGCATGGAAACCCACTCCAGGACTCTTGCCTGGAGAATCCTCTGGACAAAAGAGCCTGAAGGGCTACAGTCCATGGGGGTAGTGAAGAGTCGGACACGACTGAAGTGATTTAACACACACATGCACAACATAATTACGTTTCTCACAATGTGCATTTTTTTTTCAGTTGACAGTAGCTTTCTATATACACCCAGACTCTCCTCTGTGCTGATGGATTGAACCAATACAGCTTGTTTATAAAACCTGACAGAGCTTGATGCTATTAGTTCCAAGTATCCCTGGGGATGTAATGAATTTCTTTGGAAATAAAGAATGCATAGGACTCTACATTTCCTTCTATTCCTTTACAGAAATTACCAGCTTCAGGACCTAAGATATGGGGGTAGGGCCATATTGTAGGTTCTTTTTCTTTTAGATGGGAAGTGAGGTTGCTGGGGGTGAGGTAAGATGGAAGATGAAGAAGAGTGAAAGAATTTGAAGTCCCATCAGAAAAGTGAGAAAGGGAAAGAATCAGTTAGAAACTGACCGGGCCTCATCAGAAACTGCCCCTGTAGCAGTGTGACATTCGCTAATGCGAATGTCTACACATCTTCCACTAGCAGTAAACAAAAAATGAGGGAGTGTTGAACTATAATTTTCAAAAAAGGAAAAACATGACTTTCATATAAGTATAGGGTAAACGTTTTTCTAAAGATATATTCAATTCATTGAGGAACCCAGAATAATAAGTGATTTATGGAAGGAGAATGCTAGAATAAGATGTTAGTTACAAAACTGGTTAATGTCTTACAAACGTAAATAAAATGTAACATCTGAGGATATCCTTTCTGCTGAATAAAAATAATTTGCATCTCTACCAGATAAAAAACACTGAGAGTCATAATTCATCAACCTTCTGCAAACTAACATCACATTTAAAGAGTCTGGATCCTAATTAACAGTTTAGGGGAGGAAATATAATTTTCCCTGTGCCTTCTGAATTCTTAGCTGAGATACTATAAGACAAATTAATGAGAGAAAAATAAACAAGTTTAGTAACATGTACAAAAAACAAGTTTATTAGCTCATATGTACTTGAGACATATCCAGGGAAAAAAGACTATCTTCCAAAGTAGCTTAGAATTCAAGATTAAATGCTATCTCAATAGGGAAAGGGTTGGGGAATGTCGCACTCTGAGAGGAGAGTAAACGGTTTTCAGGAAAGATGAAAGGGCCCTTAGAAGAACAGGGGGACGTATGATTGCGTGTGACCAAGTCTGTGAGGGTGTGGTGCTGACTTCTATTCTTCTCTCCACTGATATGAGTCAATCTTCTCTGCTTGATGATGGTGACAGGAAGAGGATCTCTGATAACTGAGTTCATTTTGGAGGATCAGTTTTTAGGCAGATGAGGGAAGTTCATGGAATCCTTATTGTCAAATTTAGACTTAAATTGAAGAAAGTAGGGAAAACCACTAGACCATATTTAATATCTACAAAAATTAATTTTAGAAGAATCAGTCTTTGTAGAATAACTGTATCTTAGTAAATGTAAGAATAGTTAATCAGTTATCATTGTTACACAAAAGGAAGTCAAAGAAGTTTTAAATTTCACTTGTATTCAGATTACATTTTATTTTTATAATTTACATACATCAAAATGTTTTAAAAGGTAACTTTTAAAAGCCATTTTTAAGACTTCCTAAATTAATCTATTTGAAATCTTGATTAGTGCAACGGGCAAGGCTCTGCTTAGTCGCTCGGTCATCTCCGACTCTGCGACCCCATGGACTGTAGCCCACCAGGCTCCTCTGTCCATGGGATTCTCCAGGCAAGAATACTGGAGTGGGTTAACATGCCCTCCTCCAGGGGATCTTTCCCACCTAGGGATCGAACCCAGGTCTCCCATATTGCAGGCAGATTCTTCACTGTCTGAGCAATTCCTTTTTCTTTTCTCCCATCCCACCCTACCCGGATCTCTCTCTTAAGGCATTTACTCCGAACTCCAGGTTGTCATTATTTGTTTACATTTCGGCCTCCTGCATTGAACTATACAGCTCCTGAGTGTATGCAGAGTAGCTATTTCACTGGTGTGACACTGGACAGTCTGGCAGGCAGCATGCTCCTAGTACACTGCCAGGCTCCTCTGTCCATGGAATTCTCCAGGCAAGAACACAGAGTGGGTAGCCATTCCCTTATCCAGGGGCTTCTCCTGACCCAGGGATGGAACCTGGGTCTCCTGCATTACATGCAGATTACCACCTGAGCCAATAGGAAAGCCCAATACACTGTTAAACAGTGTAATGTATGAAATTATGTATATATGAATATATTTCATATATAATTAGTAATATATGAAACAATGACACTTTAATAAAGCTCTGGGAAAAGTTGGATATACATCTGAGATAGATCCAAGTCTTGATATTTTACAGAGTTGGATTTTTAGTTTGGTTTGGAATTTGAAGCTGTGAACAGAATACTTATTTGAGTATTCCAAAGGTCAAGCTAATTGGAATTACTGTCCTCTTTCACTAGATTGGATCCTCAATATACTATTTACTTATATGGCAGTATTTAAGGACAGCTTTAAGTTCTGTGTAGTTGATTAAGAGTTTTTAGATTCAAACCAATTTTTCTGAAACTATTCTATAAAGTGAATTATAATTCCTTATGGTCTTCTGCTTTTAATCTCACACATTTCAGCTCTTGTGTTGTTCATCTCAAGGACTGCTGAAGTTACCTGCAAAGTCTAACAGAGCATTTTCCACATAAAAATCTAAATCACAGCCCTTTTTCTTCTAAAAATAAATGGCAGGCAGAAAGAAACACCCTTGGCTTATTTCTGGTAAGGTTTTTATGCTCTATAAAAGAAAGAATTGTATTCATCAGCACAGCACATATTTCAATACATATTTTTAAGAAGTCGTAAATGTAGTAACGCTTATTTGCCACCCCTCCTGCCGCCGCCCCCATCCACTTTTCAGGAGTCTTTGCAGCAGTTTGAGCTTAAGTTGCCTAAATGTGGACACTGAAGTGAGCATTGATTATAATTAACTAGGTAGCCAAACATTTTTTCATGAGGTTTTAAACTCGGCAAGATTTCACAGGGCTTAAAAATGATTAAAAAAAAAAATCACACTTCAGTACCTTTAAATTTGGCTCAAAATGGGTACAGGGGCTTGGGTTGACACCACACATTTTTGCTTTTAACCATTCCAGGCCTTCTTGAAATACACCTTGTTTCACACCTTGTTTACCATACACCGAGGAAAAAGGAGCTTTGGAATCTTACAGAATCTGATTCCTAGATTCAGTTTCTGCTCTGCGTGACCTTGGGCAAGTTTCTTTACTTCTCTGAATTTCCGTTTCCTCCGACGCAACACGACGAGGCAACAGCCACCTTGGAACCTAGTCTGCAGCGCGCTTGGAACACACCCAGCTGGTCCCACACAAACAGCAGCCATATTAAGGCCGCCCAGCTCCGCGGCGACTCGGCGGCCGCGCTCTGCCCAGCAGGTGTAGGCACCGTGCGGGGAGCGAGCCCTGCTGCGGCGGCGCGGCCCCCGCCCTTCCGCCGCTCGCGGGCCTGCCCCTCCGCGTCCCCAGTCCGCTTGAGGCGGGGTCAGCGGGGGCGGGGGGTGCGCCGGAGGCGGCCCTAAGGCCCGGCTGGCCGAGTGCGGGAGCGCGGAGGCGGCCGCGGCGCCGCCCGGGCCCAGGCGCGAACGCGCGGCGGCTGCCCCTTCGGCCCTCCCCTCGCCCTGCCCCGCCCCCCGCCCGCCCGGGTCGGCGCGGGGCCGTGGTGTACGTGCAGAGCGCGCCGAGCGAGTGGCGCCCGCACGCCCTGCGCTGCTCCGCGGGCCGGGCCCGGCCGCCCGGAACGCTGAGGCGGCGGCGGCTCTCGCGCGCCGGGCCCGCGTGCCCGAGCGGTGGTCGCCGTCCGCCGCACAGGCCGCGCTCCCTCAGCCCGCGGCGGTGATGAGGCGCTGAGGCGGCGGCCGGCGCTGCGCCGCGCGACTGAAGGACGAGGAAGCGGCCGGGCCGAGGGCGCGGGGCGCCGGTCTCCTGAGGCTAGGGGCGGCGGGCGCATGGCGCAGTGACGGCCCCTGCCGCTCCGCCCGCTCCCCGGCCGCAGGCTAGGCCGTCCGGCCGCCACCCCTCCTGCTCGGCCGCCGCCTCCACTGCCGCCGCTGTCGCCGCCATGGCCAATGACAGCGGCGGGCCCGGCGGGCCGAGCCCGAGCGAGCGAGACCGGCAGTACTGCGAGCTGTGCGGGAAGATGGAGAACCTGCTGCGCTGTAGCCGCTGCCGCAGCTCCTTCTACTGCAGCAAGGAGCACCAGCGCCAGGACTGGAAGAAGCACAAGCTTGTGTGCCAGGTCGGCGAGAACGTGCCTGCCCCTGGGACGGGCCAGCAGCAGCAGCAGCAGCAGCCGGGCCCCGCGCCGCCGCCCAGGGCCGCCGGAGCCAGGGAGGCCAGGAAGGCGGCGCCACGCCGGGATCGAGCCGTCGAGGCCGCGGGCCCGCGGGCCTCCGGAGACGCGGCCAAGGCGAAGGCCAAGCCCACGGCCGACTCCGCCGCGGCCACGTTCCCGCCCCGCGCTGCCCCGGGTGGTCAGGGTCGGGTAGCGGCGGCCGCCGAGGCGGAGCCCGCGAAGGAGGAGCCGCTGCCCAGCGAGTCGCTGTACTTTGAGAAGGCGAACCCGTACCCGCCAAGTAACGCGCCGGGCGAGGGGCTGAGCCACGGCGGCGGCCTGCGGCCCAACGGGCAGACGAAGCCGCTGCCGGCACTGAAGCTGGCGCTGGAGTACATCGTGCCCTGCATGAACAAGCACGGCATCTGCGTGGTGGACGACTTCCTGGGCAAGGAGACCGGGCAGCAGATCGGCGACGAGGTGCGCGCCCTGCACGACACCGGCAAGTTCACGGACGGGCAGCTGGTCAGCCAGAAGAGCGACTCCTCCAAGGACATCCGAGGCGATAAGATCACCTGGATCGAGGGCAAGGAGCCCGGCTGCGAAACCATCGGGCTGCTTATGAACAACATGGACGACCTGATCCGTCACTGTAACGGAAAGCTGGGCAACTACAAAATCAATGGCCGGACGAAAGTAAGTGTGTGCTAGGGGTGGGCGCAGTGCGAGGAACGCGGTTTGTGTGTGTAAAAGGGATTTCCTTCTTGTGCAGCAACCCGTGGAGAAAACGGATATCATCCACCTACTACCGGTTCACGCACTTTGTCTAATTGTCTGGTCTTCTGGCTAAATTTAGGCTCCCCTTGAACGCTGCTGTTTTGTCTCGTCCATTACACTGTTTTAGTCGCTTCAAACGTCGCAGGAGTTGTAGCCGCGCGATGGGGATTATCAGAATGCAACCCAGAGCAAGTGCTGGTTTCTACCTCAGGCTGGCGTTTGCATCGGCTCTTCAAGCCCCCATGCGCTTTGAACCACTCATCAGACTCTGGCTTACACAATCCAAGGTTGTGTGTTTAGTTAAGAATTTGCCAGCTGACCACAAAAAGGTACATTTAAAAATAAGCGTGTAGGCCAAAGACTCCTTGCATTCAGGAAGAGCTTGGCTCCTCCCCTCCCCCTCTTAGAGCTCGCATCCATCTCCCTGTCCCTAATGCTTTGAAACTCATTACTAAACAGGAGAAGAAGTATTTCCGTTTTCAGAGCTCTCTGTGTAGGTAGGTTACATTTTTAGCATAGGTTTCCGTTATTTGCTTTTGTTAGTATAATCCCTCTGTTGAAAAAGAACTGTTTAGCTTTCTGGAAAAAAATACGGAATTGGATCCTGAGGGAGGGCTCACTCTAACGTCTCAATTTGATAAAATCTCTTTGTTTTCTCTTTACTATTGTAGATTTTTCCCTAACGGATTCTTTCATGCCTACCTGGTCTAATCCGTCTTCCCTCCTCAGTGCGGTAAATGATAAACTTTCCTTCTTTATACTCTCTTTCCGTTTGACTTCCCAGACCTTAGTCTTTTCTTTGTATCCAGTTCCACTCCAGGCCACTCTACTCCACCTTCTTCCACCATCCATCTCTGTCCGATATTGTGAGTTTGAGAAGATTGTTTAAAGAAGTCATCACACGTGGGTGTTTATACACAGACACTGAATCTTCCCAGTAGTTCTTTTTTGTGTGTGTCATATCGTCTGTTTTGGCAGTGAACATTTAAAAATAAGCATGTAGGCCAAAGACTCCTTGCATTCAGGAAGAGCTTGGCTCCTCCCCTCCCCCTCTTAGAGCTCGCATCCATCTCCCTGTCCCTAATGCTTTGAAACTCATTACTAAACAGGAGAAGAAGTATTTCCGTTTTCAGAGCTCTCTGTGTAGGTAGGTTACATTTTTAGCATAGGTTTCCGTTATTTGCTTTTGTTAGTATAATCCCTCTGTTGAAAAAGAACTGTTTAGCTTTCTGGAAAAAAATACGGAATTGGATCCTGAGGGAGGGCTCACTCTAACGTCTCAATTTGATAAAATCTCTTTGTTTTCTCTTTACTATTGTAGATTTTCCCCTAACGGATTCTTTCATGCCTACCTGGTCTAATCCGTCTTCCCTCCTCAGTGCGGTAAATGATAAACTTTCCTTCTTTATACTCTCTTTCCGTTTGACTTCCCAGACCTTAGTCTTTTCTTTGTATCCAGTTCCACTCCAGGCCACTCTACTCCACCTTCTTCCACCATCCATCTCTGTCCGATATTGTGAGTTTGAGAAGATTGTTTAAAGAAGTCATCACACGTGGGTGTTTATACACAGACACTGAATCTTCCCAGTAGTTCTTTTTTGTGTGTGTCATATCGTCTGTTTTGGCAGTGGTTATGTGTGACTCAAGGCTGAGCATAGGCAATAAGGAAAGTTCTAAACATGAAAATCCGGTGAGAAAATACAATGTAAAGTCGAATTTATAAACTGCTGCTTCGTTGTTGGATGAAGGCACATGTCTTAATATCATATAGTCTCAAAAAAAAGTTGAATGCTTACTTTAAGTTGGAAAGAAACAAGGGTCTGATTAAACCTCAACTTTGGTCTTTAATGAAATTTTCATTTATATGCATGTGTATTTTCAACTTTACGATGGACCAAATCTGAACATAGTCATAAACTCTAGAGCTGGGAAAAGCTTGAAGGCTATTAATGTAACAGTACAAAATTGACCCAAGTATGTATGTAGTTGGGGCACAAGCTTAAGGTGAAGTCATGAAAAAGATAGTGTCCTAAATCTTCCTTGATCTGCTTTCCTTAGTTAATTTAGCTTTCCAAATTAAGCTAAATCCTCTTCTCTCCGATCTTCCTGTTTTTAACTGTCCTTCTCAGGGAAGGAATAGCAGTCAGCCCCTCTCTTACAAAAGTGTCTCCTAATGGGAAGCTGTTAGGAAATAGCCACCCCCTTCCTGGGAGTGCCTGTTGCTGAAGGGCCATTGAGGTTTTAAATCACCTGACTACACAGATCATGTGAAGGAAGGATGGATTTTAAACTCTTGAGATTTGATCTTAAGCTTGCTTACCTTAATTTTAGGGACATGGTTTCAGGATCTATGAATAGTCTCAGGGACTCCCTTTCATTGCACTTCTTGGATGAGAGAGGTTTTGGTAATCTTGTTTGATTGTGTGATTTTAAGCATTCCTAAAAGAAACTGAAGATGCTTACTTTCAGGAATGGGAAGGCAGTCAAATTACCAGCCTCCATATAATGAGCAAACTCAGTGTGCTGTTACCAGTTTAGGCTCAATACAGACATGGTCACAGTAATTTCAATCCTATGAAGTAGGTAGTATTATTCTTTTTATGTTTGAGGATGTTTTGGCTCCTAGCTGGCGAACACCTACCACTTACAATAACCTAGCTGGGATTCAAACTTAGGTCATTCAGACATCAAACCTGGTGCTTTTTCTACCATACTGAATATGGGGAGGATATTAAATGAGAGGTACAGATTGCTTAGCACACTACTGGAACTAAAATTTGCTGTACATATTTTGTGAGAGCATTAGCCTTGTATGTGAATAATTGTCGTTTATATTAGGACTATATAAACATTTGTATTAGGTGGCTATACAGTATTTGTTTCAGGTAGTGACTGAAAAGCCAGTTAAAATTATCTGCCTCATCATGCTTATTTCAGTATCTCTCTCTCTCTCTTTAAAAAAAATTTTTTTGGCTGTGCTGAGTCTTCATTGCTCTGCAGGCTTTCTCTGGTTGTGACGAGTGGGGGCTACTCTCTAGTTTTCATTACTGTGAATTCTCTTGTTGCAGAGTATGGTGTCTGGGGTGCATGGGCTTCAGCAGTTGTGGCCCATGGGCTTAGTTGCCCCATAGCATGTGGAATCTTTCCGGACCAGGGATCAAACCTGCATCCCCTGTATTGGCGGGCAGATTTTTAACCACTGGACCACCGTAGAAGTCAGTGTAACTCTTAAGAGAGGCATAATGTGGGTGCTGTATATTCAGACTGAATAACAACAACAATGTGAGGGTCTTCAGTTAAGTATTTTATTATCCTTTACAACATTATGATGACTCTGAAAGGTACTTGCCTTGAATATGCAGTATTTTTCTCAGATTTTCACAGCAGCTCTATAAAATATTTAGGTTGTTGGTGTATTAGATCTGTTTATAGATTAGAAAAGTTAGGTCACTTGTTGGTAATCCTGCAGCATGTGTGTGTGTGTGAGTCTCTCAGTCTTGTCCGACTCTTTATGACGCCTTGGATTGTAGCGTGCCAGGTTCCTCTGTCCATGGAATTCTCCAGGCAAGAGTACTGAGGCGGGTTGCCATTTCCTTCTAATCCTGCAGCATACCCGGACTTAAATGCAGGTTTTCTGACCAAGATTTGATGTTCTTCATTTACATTATCTGTTCTGTATGGTCTTTGTATATGTCAGGGCCTACTAATGAGATGATATATAGTTTATCATTGGCTGTGGCTCATTTGGTATTTTTTTCAATTTCTCCCAAGTTTCTGCTTCTGGTAAGCTTATCTGGCCACTGTTTGTCCAGCTACTTTAAAAGAGGAACTAGAAGGGAAGGATGAAAAAAGTACAGGAACGTGAAGGAGAAAAACAGGAACATGATTGTAGTCACTGAGCTCCAGTTTCCATTTTCTCTGGTCCTTTTTTGGGATTTTCCTCCTTTCTGCCCTTAAGCTGCCCTTTAATTCTTTAATTAATGGACATTAATGCTTTTTCACACCCTTTCTTTCGTCAAGACGACTTGCTGTGGTGTCCAAGAGGAGGGAATCATGGCCTGCTGATTGTGAAGATAACGTGTGGGCTACAA
>SJYC01059109.1:0-15571 GCA_006408675.1 Madoqua kirkii
CAGGGGATCTTCCTGACTCAGGGACTGAACCCGAGTCTCATGTCTCCTATGTCTTCTTCATTGGCTGGCAGGTTCTTTACCACTGAGCCACCTGGGAACACCTTTTAATGGGATACCAGAACCATATTTTTATTTAAAAGGAACCTGTTGTTACTTAGGCAGCTGGCTCATAGCCTTGGCATTGTGGAAACAGACTGGTCAGTTGATAAGGGCACCTTGAACTGAATTTCAGAAGTTGTGTTACATCATGGGTAATGAAATAACTCAGTCTGAGGGACACTTGGATCAAAGGCTGTTTCTCTCCATGTTCTCCCCTTTAGCAGAATGAAGTCAAATGGCAATGGATATTTTATTTATAATCATTAACTGAATCATTTAAGGTGCATTTAGAAAACTGAAACCTTTAGATGTTAATTTTAGAGGTAGTCATGCATACAAATAAGCAAGTACCTATAAAGTGATTGGATCATATCTCACACAAATAAATTTATACTTATTTCATAGTTATTATTGATATAAACATAGGTTAGATCATTTTGTAATTTGTTGATAGTATTTATCTTATATATTATATATTTATCTTATATAGGCTATGGGGCTTTTAAAACAGTTTGAGAAGGTAAGTCTTCCTTCTCAAAAATGATGAGGTAGGTTATTGGAGTAAGCTATTTTTCAGTCAGGCTTTATGTCTTTTTTTCCAATTGCTTATATTTTTCACATTTTTTCCTAATATTGATCATTTTTAACAGCTGAAACATGAAACCAGTAAGATATGAACTATTCTAATAACATATTATAGGAAATAACTGTTTTATGTTGATACTAGACAAAATTATTTGTTTACAAATAAAATAAAGCTTATTTGGAGTAGAGAATTGAGAGGAGGAGAGTGAAGTTAAATTGCATATGTCCATAGCTGTACTTTTTTTTTTTAAAGAAAAATATGCTATCTAGATATAGAAGAGTAATTTCTTTGAATTTTACAGTACTTTTTATAATTTAATATATTTAGATTAAATACTTGGCAATTTCGTGCTTGCTGTCTTTTCAGTTTGGAAATTGCTGTATGTCTTAACTGTAAAGATCTTACATATGAAAGAAAGATTGCTGTTTTGTCACTTTATATGTTGTCTGATAATAAAAATAATGAATTGCTTCAAAATACATGAAGGCAAAACTAATAGAATAGAAAGGGACAGTAGATAAAAATTATAGGAGGAGATTTCAGTACTTTGTTCTAGTAATTGTTAGAAGGAAGCAAATAGATTATCAGCAAGCATGTATAAAATATTTGAAAACTGCCAGTCAACTTGACCTAATTGACAACTGTTGAACACTCCTCAAAATTACAGAGTAAAATACTTGCTTTTTAAATACACATGGGGGATAGACCCTGTGCTGAGCCATGAAACAGGTCTCAGTGGACCTGAAAGGATTGAAATCACTTAGAAGCTGTCCTTAGACCACAGAAGAATTAAGTTAGAAGTGAAGAATAGGAGGAAATATTGCAAATCTCATATATATGGAAATTGAAAAACATATTCCTAAAAAATCTATAAGTCAAAGAAGTAATAGATATAGACATAGAGGTCAGTGGGCAGGAATAAGAATCTAGAAATAGAGCCACATTGAAAACATCAGTTGATTTTTTTGTTGTTGCTGCTGTTTACAAAAGACTAAGCAGGATAGTATTTTTTTTAATAAATGGTTTTGGAATAGGTGGATATCTATATGGAAAAAATAAACATGACCTTTACCTCACTTCATATACAAAGAATTAAGTCAGAGTGGATCATTGACCTTAATGTAAGACAAACATTTTTAAAAGAAGATAAGAGAAAATCTTTATGACCGTGAGATAGGCAAATTTCTTAAGGCAAAAAAAATGAACCATAAAAGAAAAAAACTGACAAATTGAACTTAAACCATTAAAGCAGTTTGCTTATTGAAAAACACCATTTAAAAAAAAAGACAAGCCCTTTTAGGAGAAAAGGGTTTTATATAATGTTTTATATATATAGAACATATCTGACATAAAATAATAATATGTGTTATATTTATAAAACATATCTGACAGAAACTTTTGTCTGTAATATAGGAAACTTTCATTAAAGTCAATAACAAGGAGGGAAACTGCCCAACAGAAAAATAGACAAAAGACTTGAAGAGATAATCCACAAACGAAAATATGTGAATGACCTAGTACTTGAAAAGATTCTCAACATCATTGGTTATTAGGGAAATGAAAATTAAAGCACAGTGAAAAAGCACTGTACATACACTATAAAATGGCTAAAATTTTAAAAACTGATGATACCACCTTTTGGCAGGATATGAAACAGCTGGAATCCTTATACACTGATCATTCATTCATCATTTGTAGGGATGCAGAGTGGTATGGCCACTTTGGGCAACAGGTCAGCCACTGCCCCAAAAGTTAAATACATATAGATCATCATATGACCCTAACTAAGTATCTAAGGATTTCACTAATAAGTATCTCCTAAGAGAAATAAAACCATATCCAAAAACATGAGTATTACTTATTATCATCAAAAATAGAAACAACCCAAAATGTCCATTATCTGGTGACTGGATAAATAAAATGTGGCACATCATACAGAGGAATACTCGTCAGCCATAAAATGATCTACTCTTTTAAGCAGCAACATGGGTGAATCTCAGAAGCGTTGTGCTCAGTGAAAGATTGTACCATAAATTATTTAGCTCCTTGTGATCGAAGTTTGGGTTATTTCTAATTTTTTGCTATGACAATTAATTCTGTATCAGATATTCTTAAAGGAGAACCTTGTGCATTTTAGTAATTTTTTTATAAGAAAAATTTCTTTAAGTACTAATAGAATTGCTGAGTTGAAGAATTTTATTTCCTTACATTGCCAACATTTACTTAATGGTTATTTTGTACCATGCACTATTATAAGTATTTCTTCTACCCAGATTTTCTTGTTTAATTTTTACAATAACTGTATGAAGTATAAGTACTATTATTTTCCTTATATTACAGTTGAGGAAACTGAGGCACAGATTTAAAAAAAAAAGTTCTAAGTCACACAGCTAGGGACTTACAGAGCCAGGGCACAAAGTGAGATGGTGTGACTCCAGAGCTTGACCTCCTGCATACGACATGTGAAGTAGTTTTCTATTTATGCATGTTGTAGGGGAATTGTATTTATTTTTAGGTTTCCTACTTGAACTTGCACTATGCATTACAGAAATTTCTTAATTTTAAAACACTGGGGATAAGGCAAGCCTTTCTTTTTCCTTACTGAAATAATTTCAGAAATGCACTATTGAAATGTTGTTTAAGATAGACAAAGTTATATTCACAAAAAATACCAATTGTTCACTTCAAGAGCACTGTTTTGATAGTATACAAACACAGCATACAGTACTTGGGGCAGGTTAGTTTTTTCATATAGATCATAAAAGATATTGTTCAAGTAGTAAAATTAAACTTTACTTAGATTGTTGTTCAGTCATCCTGCTGCTACTGCTGCTAAGTCGCTTCAGTCATGTCCAACACGGTGCGACCCCATAGATGGCAGCCCACCAGGCTCCGCCCTCCCTGGGATTCTCCAGGCAGAAACACTGGAGTGGGTTGCCATTTCCTTCTCCAGTGCATGAAAGTGAAAAGAGTCGTGCAGTTGTGTCTAACTCTTTGTGACCCTGTGAACTGTAGCACGCCAGGCCTCCCTGTATCTCACCATGGGAGAGATTTGCAAATAGGCCTTGTATGCAGAAGATGTAGTTCCTCTAAGTGTGTAAGCTTTGCATTGGAATCGTGTTAATGTCAGCAACCCACTATAAATCTTCTGAATCAGAAATTTTGAATCTTAGGTGAAGGCCAAACAACTTCTTAAAACTGAATAGAGTTGCTAATTCATTTTGGGGTCTGAGAAAACTTATATAAGGTATATTCTTGATCAGTAGGAGAGATTAAAAAAAAATGTGACATGTCATATCTCAGATACCCAAAGGACATTTATTAAGTATTCTAAATACCTCTTAACAACCAATAAGTTAGCAAAGAAAAGAAATCTTTTGTTAATGAAAGCAGTTGGTTTATATTTTTTTAATTATATTAATCCCATAAATTAATGTCCTCTCATCTTTTTTTCTCCCAGGGCTTTTACAAGTAGGTGATACTATCTGCCTTCACTTGGTCATCACTTATTTATTCCTTAACCTGCTTGTAACATGACATGTGCTTTCAGTGATATTCTGAAAGGAAGGAATGTTTTTAAGTTATTACTCCTCTAGTACATGAGGACCTGTCCTTTGCTCTCTCCTGCCTTTATTCTCTTTTGTTACTCTGTAGCACTTGACTGGAGGGAGTGTGATATAACTGGTGAAGAATGTAGGGTTCAGAGGCAGAAGGCCTGGATCCTAAGCCTTCCTCTGCCATTGGCTAGCTGTGTGATGCTACCAAGTTACCCGCCTTGTTTTCACATTTGTTACAGGGGATAACAGTACTCCTCGTGTCATGATTGTGGCGAGGACTAAATGAGTATGAAAAGCGTTGTAGCTGGCATGCGGTAAGCTATCAGAATTCCCACCTGTTGTTATCCACCCATCCCTTTTTCTTTCTCCTTCCTTGGCTGACATGATACTGCACTGCCCTGGCTTTCTGTAATTCTCGAACTATTGCTTCTCTGCTGGCTTCCTTCTAAGTGCAGTACTTCCCTCTCTGGCATCAGCTTTCTTCTCTTTACACGTAGTATGGAGACTGGGCACTGGCTTTGCGATCAAGTAGACCTGGGTTTCAGTTCTACCCCTGCTGTGTATTGGCTGTATGACCTCCAATTTTAACCTGAATCCTTTCTGAGCTCAGGTTTTTGTTCTGTAAATTAAGGGCAATTCCTTTTTTCAGGATCATTGGGAGGATTAAAGGTTACAGAATGTTCAGTATAAGGCTGAGCTATGGATCTGCTGCTTCTGCTGTCATTTCTAGCTTGTCTCACCCACTTGATCTCATCCAGTTCTGTATCTTCAGATACCGTCACTGAACTTTTGATTCTTCTGTATGTCTAATGGTATTTTAGAATTTTCGTATCTGATATCAAATTACTCCTCTGTCATCTCCCCTCGGAAACTTGCTCTTTATAGTGTGTTCCGTTTTTCGGTCATCCTCCCAGTCATGGTACCTTAGCACTGGATTGATTCATACTTTGTTTCAGTCTGTCTCTGCTTCCTCTTCCAGTTCGGGTTCCATTCTCACCAACACAGCTCTGGGCCACACACCCATCTTTGGCTTTTGGTTTGCCCTGTCTTTTTGTGTCTTTTTCCCAATAGCCATATATGTCATCTCTCTGTTTCTAGTATTCCATGTTCTCCCTAATCCTTTACTTTTATCTTTACATTCATCCTTTTAAAGTGGGGGTCAGCGAGTTTTTCCATAAGGGTTACATGTTTTAGGCTTTGTGGGTCAAACATTCTTTGTTGCAGCTGCTGAACTCTAAACGGGAAGGCAGCGATGGGCACTGTGTAAGTGAAAGAGCATGGCTGTGTTCCAGTAAAACTTTATTTACAAAAATAAGAGGTGAGCTAGCTTTGGCCCATAGGTCAGAGTTTGCTGACTGCTGTCGTAAATGACAACTCAGATTATTGTCAGTGCTTGCTTATATGACTTCAGGCATTCTGTAGCTTGAAAAATAAATCTGAATTCCTTAGCTTAGTGCTTGAGATATGCCTCAAGTTAGCTTTATTTCCCTTTACTCCTTGTCAGACATTGTTTATTTTAGCAGATGGAACGACCTGTTCTTTGGACATGCCATACTTAATTAGGGCATCTCATGGTTCTTTTGTTGGTTAAGGTCTTAGAGTAAGCACTGTGTGTATTCTTTAAAATTTTTCTCCCTCTCTACCTTTCTTTCTTGAAATAATTTCCTTTTAAAAATACTGCCAGGTAGAACAGTCTTCCTAGCGACCTACTTTCCTAGTCTTATCTAAGGTATTTTTTGGTTTTAAGTGTTTTACTTCTCATTGTTTGGAAAAGAAAAATATGATGCAAGGTTCCAGAAATACTAATTCTCATACCAATTGCTCTGAATGGTAGTTCCTAATACTTCCTTAGTTATTCTAATGTGCGTGTAAGGGATACAGTGGTACATGGAAGTTCTTTAGGAAAATAGCTTTAGATCTGATAGGCTTAGAGCTCCCCTGGTAGCTCAGCTGGTAAGGAATCCGGCTGCAATGCAGGAGATTCCGGTTCAATTCCTGGATTGGGAAGATCTGCTAGAAAAGGGATAGGCTACCCCTCCAGTATTCTTGGGCTTCCTTTGTGGCTCAGCTGATAAAGAATCCACCTGCAATGTACGAGACCTGGGTTCAATCCCTGGGTTGGGAAGTTCCCCTGGAGACGGGAACAGCTGCCCACTCCAATATTCTGGCCTGGAGAATCTCATGGGCTGTATATATATAGTCCATGGGGTTGCAGAGAGTTGGACACGACTGAGCGACTTTCACACACGGTGAAGGACTTAGTAGCAGTTTCTTCAGAACCTGTTTTGACCTCTGTATAATAGTATTCTATTTTGCCTACCTCAGCCTTTGAGATCTTCATTTTTTTCTCTCTAAATATATCAGTATATTCTGAAATATTTGGAAATAAATTGCAGGCATGATACCTGTTACCTTAGTACATTCTTTTATATAAACACACAACTATAATCAAATTAGGAAATTAACACTGATATAATTGTATTATTTAATATACAGATCTTACTCTGATATGGTAGCTTATTCCAGTAATGTCTGTTGTAACAAATGAAAATCTTAGGTCATGCATTGCATTCAGGTACCATGTCTTTTACGACTCCATTGATCTGAACTAGTCCCTCAGATCTCCTGTTTTATGACTGATATTTTTGAAGTGTACAGGCCTATTATTTTGTAGAATGTCCTTGAGTTTGGGTTTCTTTGACATTGTCTAACCATTAGGTTAGAGTTACTTGTCTTTGTCAGGAATATTACTCAGGTGTTGCTGTGTTCTTCTCAGTGCCTCTTACCAGGAGGCAAGTGATACGGATTTGTGCCTTTACTGAGGAACATCTCTGATTTTGTGTATCAGCTTGGTGAACACATCCCTTATGAGCCCCTGGAGCTTTTCCTAGTAACGTTCTAATTCCTCCAGTTAATATTTTTTAGTACTTTCTCTAGATATGTGCTGGGGGCATAAAGACAAGTAAAACACAGTCCTCCTCTTAACTGTACTCATGGTGTAATGCAGGAGTCAGCAGGTTTTTTTTCCCCCAAAGAGCCAGATAGTAATTATTTTAGACTTTGTGGGCTACATGTTCTCTGTTGCAACTACTCGAATCCGTCGTAACTCAAGTGGCTAACCATGGAATAGGTTGCAAAATGGAAATTACTATTTAAGATAAAATGGACCTTGCAAAATATGTCTTGTTTATGGTGAGCTTCTTAGATCTGTATCAGCAAACCCTTCTGCTATTTGCTGGAAAACTTTGACAAGCACTGCTAGGCATTTGGAGCCATGGATGGATTAGAGGCAGGCAGTGACATTAGATTTTGATTTTAGAAAGTTAACTTGGATGGAATATGGAGAATGATACAGAGCAAGTCATGGCAGTCCTGGAAGCAAGGAGAGGATCAAGAGGCTGTTAGTAGGAATCCAAGGAAAAGATTAAGGACCACTTTTAAAATAGAATTAATAGAGGTGGAGATATCCATACATACGTAGCAAAGGATGTTTGATCTGATTGATGATATAAGCAAGGGCAGTGGAGGAGGAGAAGTCAAAAATGATTTCTGAGCTTCTCTAGGGAAATTTGTTGACTGAGGATGCCACTTGGTAAAGGAGGGATATATGAAGAATAGCAACTTGAAGGCCAGGGAAGACAGGCAGGTAAGTTGTTTTGGAATTGTTGAGTTTAATAAGCCTGTGTAGATACAAGTGGAAATTGTTTTATAGGTCTAAGGCTGCAGAGAGCCATGTAGACTAGGGTGGTCAGCATATACATCTTAGCCGAAACCACAGGATTGATTGAATGCAGTCCCCTGGAGAAAGCAGTTTTCACAGCAATGATAGTGCTAATTACAGAAGACTTGTGGGAAACAAAACTCTTCATTGGTGGAGAAAGGGCATGAGAGGAAAGTGTATTGAAAGAAAAGGAAGGAAACCAGAAGACAATGGTGTTTTTAGAAACCAAGGAAGAATAGAAAATTGATAATACTAAGTACTGCAAAGAGGGTTAATTAGGATTAGAACTGGAGGCCTGCAATGCTTTTATTAAAAAGGTTGGGGGCATAGTTTGGGACTTTACTTGTGGTGATTTCAGTGAGTTGCATGGTGAGTGAGAAGATGTAGGCAAGGACCAGTCTTCTTGAACTTGAATCAGTGAGTCATTTGAGTATTTTGTTAAAGTAGAAATTCTGAAATCAGTGAGTCTGGGTGAATCCCAAGACTTCCCAAGCAGTGGAAATGCTGCCATTCTGAGAACTACATAGACCTACAGTTAACAGATTATACATTGAAGGCATCCCAGGGCACTGTAGCTAACTCACAGGGGTGCCATGACTGTTTTTAAATTTCAGGGGAAGTACAGTAGTATCTCTTGGATACCACACTGTATTCCTTTTGGTGCTGTCGTGCCTTTGTGAAGCTGGGTTTTAGTGTTTACTCTTATTTAAAAAAAAGTACTGCCTAAAAATCAGTGTGAAACAGGAAATGAGGCTGATTCCTCAATTTGAAAAATTATGCAGTACCCGACAGATGCTAAATTATTAGGATTTAAGTACTTGCTAAGTAGTTTGGCCTGTATTCCTTAATAAAGTGAACCATCAGATATTTCTTTTGGCCTACAAGTGCCATGAAAAAATTACTGTGACACTAATTACTCTTGAACCAAAAAAAATTGGGAACCGTTGGTGTAACTGTTCTTCATAGAAACTTATTGTGGAGCAAAGCAACTGGAGATTGGATGGTAGCTGAGAAGGGGCTTAAAGTATTGAGAGAAAAGACAGGTATGTTACCTGCTTGGGGAGGGAGCAGCTGAGAGAGAAACAGATCTGAAGATATGGCAGATAAAGAAAGGTGTTAACTTGGAGTGAAAGGTCTCTGAGGAGATGAGACAGGATGGAATCTGGACCCTGCTTTCTCAAAACTTGGAGAAGGAAATAGCAACCCACTCCAATATTCTTGCCTGGGAAGTCCCATGGACAGAGGAGTGTGGCAGACTTATTAAGTCCATGGAGTCACAGAGTCAGACACAACTGAGTGACTTCACTTTCACTTTCCCAAACCTTGCTCCAAACGTGCAGCACTGGTTTGCTGGAAGAAGTACAGAATCTCACATCCCATTCCAGACCTCCTATATTAGAAAGTGGATTTTCAGTGAGATTCCTAGGTGATTAAATGCATGTTAAAATTTCACAAGCACTATATAGGCAGGATTATCCCTCCATAGGAGAAAGAATGACCCTTTTTAAAACTCCATCACCATATGTGTGTCTTGTACACACCAGCCATTCTGACTGAGGAAAATGAGTTAATGAGGTCTATAGATTTAGATACATTCTAAGAAGCCTGAGAGTAAGAAGCTGAAGTTTCTACCTGATTTAATTACCTCAGGTAAGTAGGAAACATCTCCGCATCCATTGAATTGAAAAGTTGGAGCTGAAATAATGGCTGGAAGGGATGAGTTATAGAATATCCATTTTGAGGAGTGCAGACAAGTGACTAGGAATATAGAAACTGGCAAGCAGTTCTGAAGATCTGGCTGAGGTCAGAGACTACTTTCAGTTGTATAGGTGTTAGTCTACATGGTTATAAACCTTTTCCAGTGGTGCTGAATAGCTTGGGGTATAAATTTGTTAGTTTGCTGGGTGGGGTTAAGGGAAAAATAAAAGGGCTAACCGAAATTCCATCCTGGATAAAAAAAGAAATCACAAGGAGAAATAGATTGAAGGTCTTGAAAGCCAATGAAAAGCTCACACATCCTGGGTTTGGAGGAGTTTTGCCCTATTCCTATCTACCAGGAAGAGGTAAATTCTTTTTTGTCAGGCTGTAGAGATTTATCAGGACTTGGTGATTGATTGGCTAACAGGGAAGAATGACTAGAATGATTCCTAGAGTTCTGGTTTCAGAGACTGCTTTACAGTACACTTTTATTAATGAGTAATTGCTCTCCAGTGAAGCAGGTTTTTTTTTAGATGGGGAAGTGTGAAGTCTACTAGTGTACTTTCTGACTCTGTATGAATTTGACTCTTCTGGGTATCTCGTGTAAGTGAAATCATCATATAGTATTTGCACTTTGTGTAGATAGGAATGTATTTTTTCTTTTTAATTAATTTTTTATTGAAGGATAATTGCTTTACAGAATTTTGTTGTTTTCTGTCAAACCTCGATGTGAATCAGCTGTAGGTATACATATATCCTCTCCCTTTTGAATCTCCTTCCCATCTCCTGCCCCATCCCACCCCTCTAGATTGATACAGAGCCCCTGTTTGAGTTTCCTGGGCCATATAGCAAATTCCCATTGGCTATCTATGGTAATGCAAGTTTCCATGTTGTTATTTCCATGTATCTCACCCTCTCCTCTCCCCATGTCCATAAGTTTGTTCTCTCTCTGTTTCTCAATTGCTGCCCTGTAAATAAATTCTTCAGTACCATTTTTCTAGATTCCATATATATGTGTTAGAATATGTCTTTCTCTTTCTGACTCCCTTCACTCTGTATAATAGGTTCTAGGTTCATCCACGTCATCAGAACTGACTCAAATGTGTTCTTTTTTGTGGCTGAGTAGTATTCCATTGTGTATATATACCACAACTTCTTTATCCATTCATCTGTCTATGGACATATGGGTTGCTTCCATGTTCTAGCTATAACAGGTCTGTGATGCACAATGGGATACATGTTTCTTTTTCACATTTGGTTTCCTCAGGGTATATGCCTAGGCGGGGAAGCCTGGTGGGCTGCCGTCTATAGGGTCACACAGAGTCATCCATAGGTACATGGGTTTATTTCTGGGTTTTTCATCTTGTTTCATTGGCCTATATTTCTGTTTTTGTGCCAGTACCATACTGTCTTGATGATTGTAGCTTTGTACTATAATCTGAAGTCAGGAAGGTTGATTCCTCCAGCTCCATTCCTCTTTCTCAAAACTGCTTTGGCTATTTGGGGTCTTTTGTGTTTCCACATGAGTTGTGAAATTTTTTGTTCTAGTTCTGTGAAAAATGCCATTGGTAGTTTGATAGGATTGCATTTGGTAGTAGAGTCATTTTCACAATATTCATTCTTCCTGCCCAGGAACATGGAATGTCTCTCCATTTGTTTATGTTGCCTTTGCTTTCATTCATCAGTGTCTTAAAATTTTCTGTGTACAGTTTGTTTGTTTCCTTAGGTCAGTTTGTTTATTTCTGCAGTGGTGAATGGGATTGATTCCTTAATTTCTTTTTCTGATCTTTCATTGTTAGCATATACAAATGCAAGTGATTTCTGTATAGTAGAGTCATTTTCACAATATTCATTCTTCCTGCCCAGGAACATGGAATGTCTCTCCATTTGTTTATGTTGCCTTTGCTTTCATTCATCAGTGTCTTAAAATTTTCTGTGTACAGTTTGTTTGTCTCCTTAGGTCAGTTTGTTTATTTCTGCAGTGGTGAATGGGATTGATTCCTTAATTTCTTTTTCTGATCTTTCATTGTTAGCATATACAAATGCAAGTGATTTCTGTGTATTGATTTTGTATCCTGCAACTTTGCTAAATTCACTGATTAGCACTAGTAATTTCTGACACTATCTTTAGGGTTTTCTATGTACAAAATCATGTCATCTTCAAAGAGTGAGAGCTTCTTTTCTGATCTGGATTCCTTTTATTTATTTTTCTTCTCTGATTGCTGTAGCTAGGATTTCCAGAATGATGTTGAATAATAGAGGTGAAAGTGAACACCCTTGTCTTGTTCCTGATCTTAGCGGGGGAGTGCGTTGTTTTTCACCATTGAGAATAATGTTTGCTGCCAGCTTGTCATATATGGCCTTTACTATGTTGAGGTAGGTTCCTTCTATGCCAATTTTTTGAAGAGTTTTAATCATAAATGGGTGCTGAATTTTGTCAAAGGCTTTTTCTGCATCTATTGAGATGATCATATGGCTTTTATCTTTCAGTTGGTTAATATGGTATATCACGTTGATTGCTTTGCATATATTGAAGAATCCTTGCATCCCTGGAATAAACCCAACTTGATCGTGGTGTATGAGCTTTTGGATGTGTTGCTGAATTCTGTTTGCTAAAATTTTGTTGAGGATTTTTGCATCTATGTTTATCAATGATATTGGCCTGCTGTTTTCTTTTTTTATGTTCTTTGTTTGGTTTTACTGTCAGAGTGATGGTGGCCTCGTAGAATGAGTTTGGAAGTGTTCCTTCCTCTACAATTTTTTGAAAGTTTTAGAAGGATAGGCATTAGCTCTTCTATGTTTGATAGAATTCTCCTGTGAAGCTGTCTACCATCTAGCCCTGGGCTTTTGTTTTTTGGGAGACTTTTTGATCACAGCTTCACTTGCAGTGCTTGTAATTGGGTTGTTCATAATTTCTATTTCTTCCTGGTTTAGTCTTGCAAGATTGAATTTTTCTAAGAATCTATCCATTTCTTCCAGGTTACCCATTTTATTGTCATATAGTTGTTCATAATAGTCTCTTACAGTACTTTGTATTTCTACATTGTCCATTGTAACCTCTCCTTTTTCATTTCTAATTTTGTGGATTTGATTCTTCTTTTTTTCTTGGTGAGTCAGGATAAAGGTTTGTCAATTTTGTATATCTTCTCAAAGAACCAGCTTTTAGTTTTATTAATCTTTACTATTGTTTCTTTTATTTCTTTTTCATTTATTTCTGCTCCAATCTTTATGATTTCTTTCCTTCTACTAATTTGGGTTTCTTTGTTGTTGTTTTGTTTTCCAGTTGTTTTAGGTGTAAAATTAGGTTGTCTATTTGATGTTTTTCTTGTTTCTTGGGGTAGGATTGTATTGCTATAAACTTCCCTCTTAGAGCTGCTTTTGCTGCATCCCATAGGTTTTGAGTTGTGCTTTCATTGTCATTGGTTTCTAGAGACTTTTTATTTCCCTTTTGATTTCTTCAGTAACCTCTTGGTTATTTAGAAACATCTTGTTTAATCTCAGTGTGTTTGTGTTTCTTAATAGTTTTTTTTCTTGTAATTGAAATCTAGTCTCATAGTGTTGTGGTCAGAGAAGATGCTTGATATGATTTCAGTTTTATTAAATTTACTGAGGCTTGATTTGTGACCCAAGAGGTAGTGCACTTGAGAAGGAAGTGTATTCTGCATTTGGATGGAATGTCCTGAAGACATCAATGAGATCCATTTCATCTAATGTATCATTTAAGACTTGCGTTTCCTTTTTACTGTTCTGTTTTGATGATCTGTCCATTTGTGTGAGTGGGGTATTTAAGTCTCCTATTATTATTGTGTTAGTCAGTTTCTCCTTTTATGTCTGTTAGTGTTTTTCTTTGAGGTGCTTCTATGTTGAGTGCATATATATTTACAGTTGTTATGTCTTACTCTTGGATTTATCCCTTGACCATTATGTAATGTCCTTCCTCATCCCTTGTAATCTTCTTTATTTTAAGGTCTATTTTATCTGATATGAGGATTGCTACTCCAGCTTTCTTTTGCTTCCTATTTGCATAAAATATATTTTTCCATCCTCTCACTTTCAGTCTATATGTGTCTTTAGGTCTGAAGAGGGTTTCTTGTAGACAGCATGTCTATCTATGGGTCTTGTTTTTGTATCCATTCAGCCAGTCTGTGTCTTTTGGGAAGAGCATTTAATCCATTTACACTTAAGGTAATTATTGATATATATGTTCCTATTGCCATTTTCTTAATTGTTTGGGGTTGATTTTGTAGGTGTTTTTCTTCTCTGGTATTTCTTGACTATGTAAATCCCTGTAACATTTGTTGTAAAGCTGGTTTGGTGGTACTGAATTCTCTTAACTTTAGCTTGTTTGAAAAGCTTTTGATTTCTCCATCAATTTTGAATGAGATCCTTGCCAGGTATAGTAATCTTGGTTGTAGATTTTTCCCTTTAAGTACTTTAAATGTATCCAGGCATACCCTTCTGGCCTGCAGAGCTTCTTTTGAAAGATCAGTTGTTAGGTGTATGGGGTTTCTCTTGTATGTTACTTGTTGCTTCTCTCTTGCTGCTTTTAATATTCTTTCTTTGTGTTTAGACTTTGTTAGTTTGATTAGTATGTGTCTTGTCGTGTTTCTCTGTGGGTTTATCCTGTATGGGACTCTTTGTGTCTCTTGGGCTTGACTATTTCCTTTTCGATGTTAGGGAGATTTTCAAGTATAATATCTTCAAAATTTTTCTCATGCCATTTCTTTTTCTCCTCTTCTTCTGAGACCCCTATGATTCAAATGTTGGTGTGTTTGATATTGTCCCAGAGGTCTCTGAGACTATCCTCAGTTCTTTTCATTCTTTTTACTTCATTCTGCTCTTCAGAAGTTATTTCTACCATTTTATCTTCCAGCTCACTGATTTTTTTCTTCTGCTTCAGATATTCTGCTATTGATTCCTTCTAGAGTATTTTTAATTTCAGTAATTGTGTTGTTTGTCTCTATGTTTATTATTTAATTCTTCTAGGTCTCTGTTAACTGAGTCTTGCATTTTCTCCATTTTGTTTTCAAGGTTTTTGATCATATTTACTATCATTATTCTGAATTCTTTTTCAAGTAGCTTGCCTATTTCCTCTTCATTTATTTGGACTTGTGTATTTCTGGTTTGTTCCTTCATCTGTATATTTCTCTGCCTTTTATTATTTTTAACTTACTGTGTTTGAGGTGCCCTTTTCCCAGGCTTCAAGGTTAAATTCTTTCTTCCTCTTGGTTTCTGCCCTCCTAAGGTTGGTCCTGTGGTTTGTGTGAGCTTTGTGTAGGGTGAGATTTGTGCTTAGTTTTTGTTTTTCCTCTGATGGGCAAGGCTGGAGGTGGTAATCCTGTCTGCTGATGATTGGGTTTGTATTTTTGTTTTGCCTGTTGTTTAGATGAGGCGTCTAGCACATCTGGTGATGGGGTGACGCAAGTCTTGTGTTTGGGTGGCTTCCTGCGTGTGAACTCTCACTGTCTGATGCCCCCTCTGGTGGTGGAGTGATGTGAGTCTCATGTTTGGGTGGCTTCCTGTATGTGAGCTCTCACTGTCTGATGCTCCCTCTGGTGATGGGGTGATGCGAGTCTTGCGTTCAGGTGGCTTCCTGTGTGTGAGTTCTCACTATCTGATGCTCCCTCTGGTGGTGGGGGGATGCGAGTCTCGTGTTCCAGTGGCTTCATGCGTGTGAGCTCTCACTATCTGATGCTCCCTGGGGTTAGTTCTCTAGGCATCTAGGGTCTGGAGTCTGCACTGCCACGACAAAGACTCATGGCTTGATCCCTGGTCAGGATCGAAGATTCCACAAGTGGTTTGTTTTGGCATTTAGTGAGATTAAAACAAATATCCAAAAACGAGAAAAGGCACTTACAAAATCAGGCAAATAATAATTAAAACAATGAAATATACACATATACATATTTA
>SJYC01059111.1:0-44765 GCA_006408675.1 Madoqua kirkii
GATCCAAGCAGTCAGCATACTTCATCTGATTTATTGCAGGGAAAGCTTTCTCACTCATCTTCTGCCTTCCACTTGTGCCAGCCTTGGTCTGTTTTCCACATCAGGGGTTGCAGACTTTCTGCGAAAGGCCAGGTGGTAAAAAATTTGAGGCTTTGTGAACCAAATCCTCTATCACAGCTACTTAGTTCTTCTATGGCCTGAAAACAGCCATAGATAATAATACACAAACAAATGAGTGTTCCAGTGAAACCTGACTTAGGAAACCGGGCAGAGGGTGGTAGTTTCCCAGCCACTGTCCACATGGCAGCCAGAGTGCTCAGAGCCTCCCGCGACCTCTCTCAGTCCTTTCCGTGGTGTCTAAAGCCCCAGCTCTTCCCCTCTCCGACCTCGTCTTGCACTGTCCATGGCTTTGCTCTCTCATCTCCAGGGACACTGACTCTCCTTTTCCTCACAGGCAGGCCCACTGCCCGGAACATTCGCTCCTCATCTCCTTCAGATCTGCTCAGATGGATCTGCTGGACCCACCCCATTAACACCTCAGCCTTGTGTTCCCCATTCCTGCCTTGTGTTTTCAAAATACTAATCTTCTCACATACTGTTATGCTCTGTGTTGACTTATTTTGTTTGTCCTTTCTCCCCTGAAAGCAGTCACTTTTTTCTCTCTTCATTATTGTACCCCTAAGATCTAGAACAGTATCTGACATACAATGCTCAGAAAAGATTTGTTGAATGAATGAACAAATAGTGGATATTTTTGAGTCTGTTGTTTTTTAATGCACTCTTCCTTCTCTGTCACTGCTACCAAATCCTGACTGTTTCCCATTCTTCATTTTGCCTTAATCCCCCTGTCCTTCAGTCCTGTGCCCCTCATCCGGGCTAGCATCTTTTGTCTGTGTGTCAGTAACCTCTAATTCCAGGTCATCCACTCCGTCTCTTAGGAGTAGCCTAAGTGATGTTTGGAGAGTTGAATACTATTTTGCTACTGTTATTTGAAATTTGTTATTGTTGTTCTGTCACTCAGTGGTGTCCAACTCTAGGCGACCCTATGGATTGCAGCACACCAGGCTTCCCTGTTCTTCACTATCTCCCTGAGTTTGCTCAGACTCATGTCCATTGAGTTGGTGATGCCATCCAACCATCTTGTTCTCTCTCACCCCCTTCTCTTTGCCCTCCGTCTTTCCCAGCATCAGGATCTTTTCCGATGAGTCATTTCTTTGCATCAAGTATCCAAAGTACTGGAGCTTCATTCAGCACCAGTCCTTCCAATGAATATGGAGGGTCGATTTCCTTTAGGATTGAGTGGAAATTTGGGCCTTTGTTAATCAGAATCTTACGGAGTGCTTGTATAAAATTCTGAGCTCGCAGGCCTTATCCCATAGTTACTAAATCAAGATTTCAAGTATGGGGTTTGGAATCATAGTTTAAGACCACCAAGTGATTCATTTGACTTCACTGACTTGTGAAAAAAAAAAAAAAAAAACAACTACTCATGAGCATCTGGCAAGAGCCTTTCTGTGGGCCCCTGCCCATCTGTCCTTCCCTATCTCCCACAACCCTGATGAGGACTTCATCTTCCAGTGGTGCTTACCTGGTTGCCATATTGGTTCATGGATTTTGAAAATATTGTTTCCTTTACTTGGAAACTCCCTCTACTCTGAAAAAGTTGTATTATTATCCTTCAAAATTCTGCTCATTTGTCACTTTCTCTATAAAATATTTTCTGATGCCCCATTCCCATTAAAGCATTAATCATCCTTGCTGTCTGGGTACCTTGTGTAAGACCCTGCTTTGTTTACTACACTGTCCTAGATGCCTTTGTGTGACTGTCTCCCTGTTATGACCTACCTGAGCCAGTTTGGTTCTTTAGGTGTTAAGTTCTCTTTGAGAGATTCTGCTCAAGTTTGCAGCTTCAGATGAATGAGCGGTGTTGACCTAGCCCCCAAAACTGAGCTTCTAGATGGCATGTTACTATGAAAACAAAATTCAGAGCTCTGCCACACCCACAAAAGTAGTCTTAGAGACTCCTTTCTAAATTGGATGAAATCTCTAGTCTCCATTTTAGAAACTCTTTTATGAAAGGTTTATTCTAGGCAAAAGTGCTAACCCAGTTTTAGTATTCACTTTAGCATAGGTAGGATCAGACAACAGAATTCCCTTGTAGTGGATTTAACACAGAACCTGTAGGACTCTTAAGCCCTAGGGAACCATCCCAAAGAGAATAGGCTCCTGGGTTCATTAGACTCCTATGTATGTGCTCATGTAAGAGCAGTGGCCCCTGTGTGATATCTAACCAAACCACATAGCTTATTCCCTGCTCTTCTATACTGTCGTTATTTCTAATACCTGTTACGCTAATTACCAACATCTGTCGATTTGAAAAGAGGTAAGGATCGAGGGCTTACCTGAGGTTTTTGATTAGAAGCTTTCATCATTAACCAGTGATGAATAATAGGACCCTCTAATTCAAGTCCTCCAGTCCATCAAAGAAATCAGCACTCTCTATGCTGAAATAACTTAAAAATCACACCTCTCTTCCAGACTCTGGAATTTCAGGAAGCAGGTGTTGAACTTTCATCTCTGTATCCCCAGGCTTAGTACACTGCCTGCTCTCGGGGCCTTGAGAGCTGCTGAAATTATTGTTGGTAATATTTAGCAGCTGGGGGTTTTGTTTGTTTTCTTTGTTTGAAGGCTAAACTGCAAGCTTGCCGAGAATTATTTTATTAATAAAACGTTTGCCATAGCTGTCAGAGAGCGTGTCTTAGCAGTGCACCTCCCTGCAGGGGCTGGAATGCGGTAGTGTCTCCTGGAGATCAAGCTGAGGCCTGCCTGCACCCCTGCCTCCGTGTGGGGAGAGGTTGCTCTCTCCTCCTCAGGTGCTGTGGGTGAGTGGCATAAACGCAGTGCCTGGCGTGGGAACCTGAGAAAGGGCTGTGCAGAGCTGGTGAGCTTGCAGCCGAGGCTAACAAATCACAGCTCTCCTCTGACAGCAGAGCCAGGCAGCCCAGATATAAACTGCTCCACAGACCGGTTCCTGACATGTAAAGTAGAATTTTATCAATTCCTTGGTAAAAGGGAAAAGAGTGCAGTAAGGCATCATTAAATATAAATACACTGCCTGTTGAAACATTGCTCTTAAGCAAGTCAATTTTTAAATGTATACTGGAGTTGTTTTCTCTCAGGCTAGAATTAGGGCCCAAGAAGGAACATAGTGTGTCTGGTGTTGAATTAAACAGCCCATCATCCTTGGGCTATTTAAGGAGTAATTTGTAGCAATACTGTTATCTTTCCTTTTTTCCCCTGCATTTCATGCCTATGAGTATGGTCAGAGGAGTCTCTTGGACTTTTTAAAACTTTAGTTTATAATTAATATGATTATACTCTGCCTTTGTATATAAATTATAACTAGCTCATATTAAAATATTCTATAGGAACATAATAAAAATGTTGAAATTGTTGTTTTATCATATGATAGAAGATTTATAGTTAAAGATCTCTCAAAAAATCAAGAAGAAGGGATGAATAACCCCTTAGGAAAGTGAATAAAGGATGTGAGTAAGCAGTTGACAAAAGAATTAAACAGCAAGTAAAAATACGAAAAATCTCATAAATTGGGATTTCCCTGGTGGCTCAGATGGTACAGAATTTGAGAATCTGCCTGCAATACAGGAGCCCTAGGTTCAATCCCTGGGGAAGATTCCCCTGGAGAAGGAAATGGCAACCCACTGCAGTATTCTTGCCTGGAAAACTCCATGGATAGAGGAGCCTGGCCAGCTACAGTCCATAGAGTTGCAAAGAGTTGGACACAACTGAGCAACTAACACTGTATGTTATTTATAACATTAAAGTTTAGCAAATAAGTCAAGAGATTTAAATTTTTAAATGCCTGTGGATTGTCCTTCCTCATCACCCCTGTTTAACAGGCTAATTAATACAGTGAACAAAATTCATAATTTATAAAGTTTTTAGTTATATCTTTTAGGAAATGAGATTACCTAAACAAATATAATTGAAATCTGCACTTTAAGGAATAAGATTATAGTAGATACCAACTTGTTTTCAGTCTAGTTCTTTTGATGGTAGGCGTCCCGCCATATATATGAGCTAAGAGTTCGGTAAACCCGATTGATAGTGCTTGTGGTGGGCACCTGTGCTGTGGGAGTGGAGGAGGGAGAGACTTCAGACAGCAGTGCAGAGCTGGAGGAGACCTTCCAAAGCGCACGGGAGAACCGAACCTCTCTCGCGCATGCGTGTGTCTGTCTGTGTTGTCATGGCAGGTGGGGAGTCCCTCAGGAGCCAGCTGCTGGTTCACCTGAACTCTTCAGTCAGACTGAGCACAGCCTTACTGGAAACAGGAACTGAGGAGGATGTAAAGGAGGTGGTTTTCCCCTCCAGACTCCTTAGCGTCTCTGTGACGTTTGGCAAGTTTTTCATTCTCATTATAGCTCTGTTTTCTAATCTCCAAAATGAAGAGATTAATTGGACCTACCTCATAAGTTTGTTGTGAGGAGTGAACGAGATGATCCTTGCCTGCTTATGGTGAGTGCTTACTAAATGTTAACTGTCTGTGTCTGCAGAGGGCTATAGACCTGGGACAATATATTTTAATAGAATAAGTTTTCAAATAGTAAAGCTTTTCCCCATATTCCAGGTTAAAAAAATAGTACTTTGTTAGCCATAAAATTTGACTTTTCTTAGCTTTGAATCAGTGTTTTAAAATGATTCAGTTCAAGAAGGAAAAAAAGTGAGTTTCCTGGTTCAGCTTCATATTGAATACGAGCATTCCAATGCCAGAAATAAATGTCTTCAGATTCCAGAGAGGTACCACAAACCTCTTCCTTCCTTTTATTCTTAAGAGTAAAAAACAAACATATGTTTTTTCCTATCCTAAGAACATCTTCATTTTGACATTTTCAAGTCAAAAAGGGAAAAAATAGCATTTAGTTGTTTTGCTTATGTTTAAATAGGCTTTTCCCAACGAGAAACTGAAATGTTTAAAATTGGTGTCTCAAAGACATGTCAGGTTAGGAATGCACCTCAGAATGGGAGTGCAGGCAATCGCATTGTTTCTTTTTCAAGCAAATGTCTTTTCCACTGTCTTCCAACTCATCCCTCACGGGAGTGTGAGGTTGTGTCTGCTACTCCTCAGAAAAGATAGAAGAATACCCAGGGGGTATCACTCTAGTCCTCATCAAATCTCTAGAGATAGTTCAGTTTTACTTGATAGACTTCAGTGACTTTCCTTATCCTCAGGACCACTATATACAGTGTAAATCTCTTGAAACAATTTTATCCTTTATAGGTATGCCTTCTTCCTGTGCTGAATTTTCTGCTGTCTTTATAGGTATAGGTGTCTTAATCCATTTGGGCTACTATAGCAAAATACCGCAGACTGAGTAGCTTACAAACACGGAAATGTATTGTTTACAGTTCTAGAGGCTGGCAGGCTCAAGATCAAGGGACCATGCTCGCCACTGTCTGGTGAAGCCCCTTTCCTGGTTCATAGCCACTTCTGGCTGTGTCCTCGCAAGGAGGAAGGGTCAGGATTACCTTCAGAGCCCCTTTTAAGGGCACTTATCCATTCATGAGGGCTCCCTGCTTGTGACCTCAGTGGCTCTCAAAGGTTCTACCTCTTAAATCTTTGGGACTTAAGCGTTTCAGCATATGAATCTATGCAGGCATGGAAACATTCAGATCATAGCAATGTCCTTTATCTTACATAATCTTTCATATAAATCCTAGAATAAGGAAGCTGCCTTCTTCAAAGCTTTCACTGTAGCCATCCCTACCCAGGACTACAGTGGCTCACTGGTGCTTACCTTTCATGTCCTTCCTCTGCTGAATTTTCAAGATTTCATCTTATTTCTGCCAAATTAACTTTACCTGCTTAATTAGTTATTAAGTGACAAAGCAGACCATTATAAAAGTACCCCACTGTCACTCACTTGTTTCCTGTTTGCCAGGCCCATACTGTTTGTTTTTTCATCCCTTTACCTTTCCAAATCACACCTGTCCTTTAAAGGTGAGCCAAGGTCAGGTGTAGTTCAGAGCCTTGTCCTTTTATTTTATCCCACATGAATAATTTCTTTCTTCCAAATTCCTATTCTGTTTATTATCTGCACTACTCAGTTTATCAGTTGATTTGCAAATGTCTGGTGTTTTCTTTCTTTCCAGCTAAGCCCTTTCAGACATACCATACTGACCCTTTTTGTAGTGGGATATTGTAGGTATTTCATAATACTTTTTAATACTGCTAATGAGTTCTAGACTAATAATGGTCTCAAGCAGGTAAAATCAGGTTGTTATTGTTGAGTTGTTATTGTTTTATCAAGAGATTAAGAGAAAATAAATAGAATTTATTAAAAGTATTGTGAATAAGAACCTGTATATTTTAAAACATCAAGAATAGCAAGTCTTTTTTATACAAATATATATATATATATAATATACCTATAAAACAAAATTACCAATTAAGACATAAAGCATAAGTGTTATTTAAAACCTGTAAGCACTGTGCAGTATTTAAGGAACTTTAAATTTTGATAGTCCAAATTGTAGCTCAGGATAACTGTTTAAATGTGAATACTTATTTTAAACATAACAGCTTCTAGATTTCATGAGATTTTATAGAAACATCTTTTTATGTTTTTTAGAATCCAAGTGGGGAGGAGTTTCAGGACATGCATGCCTTGCTCAGTGCACCTGCACTGTGTTGTGTTTAGGCCATGCAGATATTTGAATGAATTCACGACCCTCCCAAATCTTTGCATGTTTCCTGCAATATTTATCTTTCCTCGGAACCTCTAGGAGTTTGACTCCTTCAGGTCTCAGGTTTTCCAAGGTGATCTGCTTTTTCTGGCTGTCCTTGGTTTTCCCTTCTCCTCTTAGTCTCTAGTTGTAGGCACAGAAGGGGTTGTCTGTCTTCTGGGAGTAGGATCCTCTTGCCGCTTTCTCTTTTATGCATTACTCATTTTGTAGCCACCTGCATTTAGTGCTGATTATCAGTAGGCCTTCCAGTTTACTGGGTTGTGGTGGGCTTTCTCACCTTTTCCTTTTGTAGCTGTAATAATGTCCTGCTGCCTTTGCTGTGGCTGCTGTAGCCAGGATGCGTCAGCAGAAACAGGCAGGCCCTGTGTAGCACCGACTCCCTTCCCCTTCCTTCCTTTCTTCTCACTCCGTGGTGTCCCTGTCACCAGAGCAGAGCTAAAGGGCTCTAGGGAGCCCCAGACAAGGCTCTGGTGATAATGGCCCCTCAGATAATACGTTTAGGTGGAGGTAACTGAGCTACTTCAGGAATTATAAAATTTAATTAATACAATTGTTTAAAACTTTCATTACATCTTTTATTTTTTCCAAAAGTCTCGCTTGGAATTCAGTGGAAACAGATAAATGGTATTCCAGTTGAAGGTTGGGGCAAGACTTGTTTGTTTGGCCTCTTGTCATTTTATGGGTCTGTGGGGTTGCAAAGAGTCAGACATGCCTTAGCGACTGCACAACAGCATTTCTCTGACTGCCTGTCAGTCACCCCTAGGCACCGCCATGGAACACTAAAGGAGAACAGTGTAGAAGTGACTAATGCAAGCTTTTCACTCTGAAGCATAATCATAATGTCTTCAGTTTTGTTCTACCCTGGAGTATCTGGCTTATCAGGACCACTGCTGGGAAGCTCCTTTATTACCCTGTGCGTGGTGTTAACTCTTTCACCTAGTATTTCTGTTTTGTTTGTTTGTTTGTTTGCTTTTTGTAAATACTCCATTCATTCAGTTACATAGGCTGGAAACAGCAGAATCATCCTTCACTCTCCTTTTTCTCCACTTCCAGTCCATGAGCAAACCTTGTTGGTTTTCTGCCTTCAGAATACATCCTACTTTGCCACCTTAGTCAACCTGATTTTTGTTTTTCTCCTAGAAACAAACTGCAATAGCCAACTAGCAGTCTTCTTTTTTCACTGTCCACCCCCTCACCCCCAAGACACACATGAGTATAGCGGTGTGTTACATGGGTAATATAGTATAGTGTCAGTGACTTGGGTTCTGAAGGCAGATTGCCCACATTCACACTTGATCTCCTGTCATGTGTCATTAAGAACATTAACCTTCCTGGGCCTCAGTTTCCTTAACAGAGGGCTTGTTACATGATAATTTGTCATTTAGTCTCATTGATATTAAATGAGGTAATGTTCAGTGTTGATCTTCTAAGCTGTGCCTTTCCAAATTGGTTTCACTCAGAGACAGTGTTGGAGTCGGTTTGTGACTGTGGAATGGTAACACAGGTGTTCTATGGTGAGCTCAGGGAGAATGGCCAGCTTCCATGGAGCAGGACAAAGCCCACTTGATCTTGATAATCAGCATGAATAAAGGTCACAAAAGAGAGGCCTTTCTGCAGTCTCTCTGATCCTTCTGTGTCAGCTCTTCCCATCACTGTGAGACCTTGCATTGGTCACCAGCCTACCCTGTGCTTTTTATACACATCACTGTAGAAGGTCTTTACTTCTTCTTATCTACAAACATGATTTTTTACTAGAGAAAGAATTAAATGTAAGTCAGAATAGCCGAAAATCAGAGATCTTTGTTATAAGCTGTTTTCCCTTTTTATTCATAGTTGGACTATTAAATTTATTATTATTATTGTTACAGGCCATGGTTGCTTGTTATCCTGGCAATGGAACAGGTTACGTACGTCATGTCGATAATCCAAATGGAGATGGAAGATGTGTGACATGTATATATTATCTTAATAAAGACTGGGATGCCAAGGTATGCCACCTAACTGAGCATTTATTTTTTATCTTACAGGTGTTTTTTTTCTCACAAACACCCTTCATAGGTAATACTGACTTTAAAATGTGGAACAGTTAAACATTTCTCCTTAGATATGCTTTACTCTAAGGTATTAGGGGTAGATCCTTATTAAAATGAAACAGATACTAATATAGCTCAGAAAGTAGATTCCCTTATTTTGGATATTGAAGCATTCATCCAAAATTTAACTTTTACAAAAGTATCTTTTATTAAAATAATACCCAAAACACTTAGGAGAATTTTTTGCTCTATCACGACTTTTGAGGGAGATTATGTATAAAGGATTATTATTATTTGCTATTTAACTCCTACATTTTATTTTTTGCATTGTTGCAGAGATTTTATTTGGCATTGAGTTGTTGGACTGTTGGAGGCAGGACTTCTTTCTCTGACTATGAAGTTTATCAATACTGACAGATTCTGTGGTACAGTCAGAATGTACAATACAGCTAATCTCTGTTGTTTCAAAAATATATTCCCTGAATATCAGCCTTAGTTTCACTTAAGTTTAAAAGATTTAAACTTTAGCAATGTGTCATGTATGATTGCATTGGAGATTGTATAAACTAATTTTGGTTGATTTCTTTAAAATCTTTTTTATTTACATATATTGAAGCAAAATAGAAAAGTGAACATAATATATAGCCCAGTGGATTTTCACAGAGTGAACACACTTGTGTAGCTGTGGTAGTTTTTAAAAATCAAACAACCTTTAAAGCCTTGCTTTGCCACACACACATACACACAAATGAAATCACCAGGTCCTAAATGTGCAAAAACTTAGTCCTGTTCTAAAAGCATATCCTAAAACTTAGTGATCCAGTAATCTTTACGTACCATACTGATTTAAAGAATACCCTCTGTCCTTGATGTTCCTGTAGAAAACCTTAAAAACTCCACACAAAAACTATTAGAACTGATAAATTCAGCAAGGTAGCAGGGTACAAGATTGATAAATAGAAGTCTGTTGCATTTCTTTACGCCAACAGTGAAAAGAGAAGGTAGAAAAAATCCTGTTGAAGATCACATCAAAAAATATGTATCTAGAAATACACCTAACCTGTATGCTGAGGCTTATAAAACTCTTATAAAGGAAATTAGTGATGATGCAAAGAAAAGGGAAGATATCCCATGCTCTTGGATTGGAAGAATTAATATAGTTAAAATGGCCATACTGCCTAAAGCAATCTACAGATTTAGTGCAATCCCTGTCAAATTACCCATGACGTTTTTCACAGAACTAGAACATGTAATCCTAAAATTTATGTAGAATTGCCAAAGCAATCTAGAAGAAAAAGAACAAAGTTGGAGGCATAGCCCTTCCAGACTTCACACAGTGCTATAAATCTATAGTAGTCAAAGCAGCATGGTATTAGCACAGACATGTGGATCCATGGAATAGAATAGAGAGCTCAGAAATAAATCCACACATCTACAGTCAATTAATCTTTAACAAAGGAGGCAAGAATTTGCAATGGAGAAAAAACAGTCTCTTCAGCAGATGGTATTAAGAAAGCTGGACAGATGCATGTAAATCAGTGAAGCTGTTATATTTTTAATATATATACACACACATACACATAATAGAACACTCCTTCACACCATACACAAAAGAAAACTCAAAATGGCTTAAAGACTTAAATCTAAAACATGACACTGTAAAACTTTTAGAAGAGAACATAGGCAGGATATACTCTGACATAAATTGTACCAGTGTTTTCTTAGGTCAGTCTCCCAAAGCAATAGAAACAAAAGCAAAAATAAATATGACCTATCAAACTTAAACAAAACAGAAATACAACCTATGGACTGGGAGAAAATATTTGTAACCAGTAACTGACAAAGGCTTAATTTCCAGATACACAAACAGCTCATACAATTCAATAACAAACAAAAACCCAGTCAGAAAATGGCAGAAAACCTAAATAGGCATTTCTCCAAAGAAGACATTCAGATGGCCAATAGACAAGTGAATAAGTGCTCAACACTACTAGTTATTAGAGAAATGCAAATCAAAAGTACAGTGAGGTAACACCTCACAAAATGGTCAGAATGGCCCTCATCACAAAGTCTGCAAATAAATGCTGGAGAGGTTGTGGAGAAAAGGGAACGCTCCTACACTGTTGGTGGGAATGTAAATTGGTGGAGCCACTCTGGAAAATAATATGGAGGATCCTTAAAAAACTAAGAGAGTTAACATATGATCCAGCAATCCCACTGCTGGGCATA
The DNA here is from genome assembly GCA_006408675.1 of Madoqua kirkii. NCBI lineage: Eukaryota > Metazoa > Chordata > Mammalia > Artiodactyla > Bovidae > Madoqua > Madoqua kirkii. Next base: position 11,028 of record SJYC01059111.1, read on the forward strand.
TGTTCAAAAAAGATGAAAGCTCTAATTCAAAAAGATGCATGCACCCCCAGTGTTCCCAGCAACACTGTTTGCAGCAGCCAGGACATGGCGGCAGCCTGAGTATCTACCAGCAGATGAATGGGCAGAGAAGTCCTGGAAGGGAGCGCTGTTCAGCCATGAGAAGGAGACTCCACCTGCAGCAGCGTGGACGGCCCTAGAGGCTACCATGCTGAGCAGAGTAAGTCAGAAGAGAATGACAGATATTATTATGTATGACTTATGTGTACAGTCTAAAAATACTGCAAATGAACTTATGTACAAAATATTTAGAAATAGATTCAGACTTAGAAAACAAACTTGTGGTTAACAAAGGGGAAGGTGGGGAGGGATAAATTGGGAGGATGAGATTAAGAGGTATACACTACCATATATAAGATAAAGAAGGATTTACTATTAGTAGAGGAAGCTGTATCCAATATCTTATAATAAACTATAGTGGAAAAGAATTTTCAGAAAAGACTATAGGAAAATACATATATATGTGTAACCAAATCACTTTGCTGTACCTCTGAAACTATCACAATATTGCGATCAACTATACTTCAATAAAATGAATAAATAAACAACAAGTAACAAGGCTTTCCTGGTGGCTCAGTGGTAACGAATCCGCCTGCCAGTGCAGGAGACACATTCAATCCCTGGTGTAGAAAGATCTCACGTGCTGTGGAGCAACTAAGCCCGTGTCTCCTGACTACTGAACTTGTCCCCTGGAGCTGGGGGGCCACAGCTGCTGAGCTCACGGGCCCTAGAGCCTGTACTCTGCAAGAGAAGCCGCTATAATGAGAAGCCCACGCTCCATAACTAGAGAGTAGCCCTCACTCTCCACAGCTGGAGAAAGCCTGTGCACAGCAGCCAAGACCCAGCACAGCCAAAGATAAGATGAATGAATAAAAGAGCAAGTAGCAAATGCAAGAATATTATTATAGAAGCGTGGCAAGCAGTTAAACATAAATAAATGTTTTTTGAAAAGAAAGAATTTCCTCTGTCCTACTCCAAGTTCAAAATGGAGGTAAGTTTTATTGCTATTGCTAGTATATTTTGAGGCAATATGTCAACAAATAGGGTTTTTTTGTTAAAACTTTCTAAGTTTGAAATCAAGAAATTGTTAATTCACCTTGAGCTCAACACACAAAACAACTGGTGTAAATTTAGTTAAAACTTAACTTTTTTTTTCCTCACATTTTGTGAATCTCTAGAAAATTAGAAACATGTTCGATCAACTCTTCCACATTTTGTTAGAGTCTAGGTTCTTTCTAGGCTGATTTTTTAATTTTTATATGACCTATTTAAGGTCATCAATATATAGTTTTTAAATTAGTACATAAGCAGAAAAAAGTCTTCAGTGCTAACTGAAAACTTTCCTTGCAGTGTTTTGCTCTGAATAAGTACACCATACCACAGGGTGTTCTGGGCACTGGAAACCGAGCAGAAATGGAGCTCTTCCTCACAGAGCTTGGCTCCAGTGGAGGGTGCAGACCAAGTGGACTGACGAGTACAGTTGGCTATACCAAGTGTGGGACAAGTTGCTGTGGGAACCCATGGGAAGGCCGCTGATACGGGGGTCAGGGAACGCTTCCCAGAGGAAGAGAGGAAGCTTTAAAACGTATCTCTATTCCCGTTGACTCCAGGAGAAGGGCAGAGAGAAGTGGGAAGAGAAAAGAAGGCACGCTGTCTGTCACAGTCTAGACCCCCTTTAGATGTCCACAAGTGCCCTGCGAGCCTCTCAGGGCAACGCTTGAACCTGCAGAAGGTGGGCAAGGAAGGGCACCAAGTAACTTGAATCTAACTCACTTGACTATGAGCCTGGTGATCAGCTTCTCTGACTGTTGTGGAACTGAGGAACAGGCTCAGCCTCCACAGTGTCTTGATCAAGTATCAACATTCCTTTCAGTTCAGGAGTCTGCTTGTTAGGAGTTTAGTTTTTCAAGGGTAAAGAAGTTACTCAATTGGGTGGGGGTTACCTTGCTTTACTCCTGCCCAGAGTATAATCACCACAATGACATCTGTCTGAATTGCTCCCTACTTGGGAAATAGATGTGGAAACAGTGTCAGACTTTATTTTGGGGGCCTCTAAAATCACTGCAGATGGTGATTGCAGCCATGAAATTAAAAGACGCTTACTCCTTGGAAGGGAAGTTATGACCAACCTAGATAGCATATTAAAGAACAGAGACATTACTTTGCCAACAAAGGTCTGTCTAGTCAAAGCTGTGGTTTTTCCAGTGGTCATATATGGATGTGAGAATTGGATTGTGAAGAAAGCTCAGCGCCGAAGAATTGATGCTTTTGAACTGTGGTTTTGGAGAAGACTCTTGAGAGTCCCTTGGACTGCACGGAGATCCAACCAGTCCATCCTAAAGATCAGTCCTGGGTGTTCATTGGAAGGACTGATGCTGAAGCTGAAAATCCAATACTTTGGCTACAAGAGTTGACTTATTGGAGAAGACCCTAATGCTGGGAGGGATTGGGGGCAGGAGAAGGGGACGACAGAGGATGAGATGGTTGGATGGCGTCACCCACTCAGTGGACATGAGTTTGGGTGAACTCCAGGAGTTGGTGATGGACAGGGAGGCCTGGTGTGCTGCGATTCATGGGATCGCAAAGAGTCGGACACAGCTGAGCGACTGAACTGCACTGCCCCAGTGCCAACAATAGGTCCTGGAAGAGTCAGTATCAGAATGCATGGGAGTCCCTCTGGTCTCCAGTAGAGACAGATACCTACTGGGGTAAATGGTAGTGGCTGTCTGTGGACAAGTTCAGTTATATAGGCCCAGTGCTGACGATGAATGACACTTTCTCCTGATAGATTGAGTTCCTTAAATAAGACTGCTCTATTAATATTATCTGTTGAACTTGTAAAATATGATGACCTATTTCTTTGACCCAGTTAATCATTTGTAGTAATTTTCATCAGAATGATTTGAAATTGATACCTTTTTAAGAGTAGGTGAAGCAAGTCATCACCATACATAAATAAGGAATGCTTACTAGTTTTTCAGACTTTAAAGTGTCACTTTAAGACTTTTGAGTTCAGAGAATATTCATCTGTTTCATCAAATATTTACAAAATTCCCTAAAACAAGGAATGAATTTTTCCTTGTATCTCTGCATGTACTTGAAATCTCAATTCCAGACATTATTAATCTAGATGTTATGTGAACAATTCAGTTAAGACTAGATTTACTGAAGTGGTCTTTTACCCCTAAATTTAATTTTGTCGCATTCTTGGTTGCTCATATTTACATATTTGGCTCCTTTCCTAGGTAAGTGGAGGTATACTTCGAATTTTTCCAGAAGGCAAAGCCCAGTTTGCTGACATTGAACCCAAATTTGATAGACTGCTGTTTTTCTGGTCTGACCGTCGCAACCCTCATGAAGTACAACCAGCATATGCTACAAGGTAGTATTCCTTTAAAGAAAAATAAAATTGGTAAAGAGCATAGTAAGATAGGAGGGGCTCGACAGCATAAACATGAACATTTTCTAATGAGTATCTTCCTATCCTTCAGTTACCTTTATCATAAGGCTTTAGTCGTGACTATTTTAATCTGAATGATTTTATAAGGGTGTTCACAGTTGTCCCAAATGTCTGTGAGTCTCTGTGCAGCCCCTCCTTGTCTCGGGTGAGACAGGGAGGCTCAGGGTTCTTGTCTTCCCAGGCCTGTCTCCTCGGTTTGTGCATCTCTTAACTAGTATCTGTTCTCAGACCTGGTGAGAGTGTTCACATGGGGAATAAGGACTAGCTAGAGAAGAGAAAGGGCAGCTTTGTTAAAGGGGGTCCAGCAGAAGTGGGGGCAGAGGGATGGTATGGAAAAATGATACAAGGTAGAAAAATACATAATCAGAGAGTGGAAGTGTAGAGAAAGAAGAATAGAGCAAAGAGAGTAGAGAAGAGGTGTGTTTAAAAAATTACCCTTCTGCTTCAATAGACAGCGTGTTAGGCTTGTACTGTTTTTTACATTTTCTGCCTTATACTCTTTTTCTACAAGGTTTCATTTTCTAAACCTATTTTTTTTACTCTTAAAAGTTTTTTTTTACCATTTACCGTGACCTAATTAAAATGTGTAGACTATTAAAATGGAAGATGTTACAGACATTGTTAGCAAAATAAATACTTGTTTCTTAAAAAAAGCTCTACTTCTTAAATACCTGTTTTCATTACAGAAGGGATTTGGGACATTATGATAGTGAATTACTGGCACACAGTGGCTTAGATCTGGTGAGATCCCTTAGAAACCCAAGAAGAGCTGGCTCTTGACAGTGATGTTGTATCATTTCAAGAGGTTCAGACGTGAAGGTTTTGTCAGCTGTCCCTCCTTCCTTCCTTTCTGAGCCGTGTTGCCTTAGCCCTTATGCATCTTAGTGAGTAGCAGGCTGAGCAGTGTGACTTGAGGCCGAAAGAACTCCTGGTTGGAACCTGGGGATCCCATCACATCACAGACTCTGTCCTGAATCTTGTCTCTCTTCCCATCACCCCAGTGCCCACCTCAGCCCCGAATACTTCTTAAAAATCGTTTCTGAACTTGAAACTGCTTCATTGATCTTTGTTTGTATTGAGTCTTGAATGTGATGTGGTGTATCCTCTCAATGGAGATAGAATAACAGTTTAGGTAATGAATAGTTGCCATGCAATTATGGGTTGCTCCAGGAGTTTGGAAGAGGGAGAAAGTGGTCCTACATTGGAGTCGATTGGTCTAGTTTAGCTGCTGGGCCTGGAGTGAGGCGAAGCAAGGAGTCGACAGTGTTGGCAAGGCTGGGAGGAAAGAGCGAGGGTGTGGAGTCAGAGCAGAGGCAGATATGTGGAGGAGGATCTAAACAGATAGAGGATGAAGCAGGAGAAACAGAGTGATGTGTGGTGGTTTACAGCTGTCTTCTGGAAAGGCCTTGGACAGTGCAGGGACCTGATCCAGATGGCTGAACTCTGGTTACTAAGGAACTAAGAGTTTGGGGTGGGTGCAAAAGACAGAGGGAAATATTTGTGCACCTTCCCCACTGCCATGGCCACCTGTGTGACAGGATAGGGGCTGGAGCTCTGGAGCCGGGAGGCCACACCTTGACCTCGGCTCTGTCCCTTTCCAGCCTCCCTGACTGTCCAGACTCCCGGGCTCTGCCTCTGCTCTGCCTTTAACTCTTGATGGCAGACAGTTCGTTGGTTCATTGGATCAGTGTTGCTTTTCCCCAGTGAATACACGCCAGAATCTGCAGGACATTTTACTGATTGCTGCATTCTTCTAAGGAACTGATCCTTTCTAACATGCTTTCCCTCCCTGTGGTGTTTGCAGATCTTCTGCATTTTTAGTACCAAAAGGTGTAACTAAGTGCTTCGTGGTCTTTAATAAAAAAGAGAGTCCTCATTCATTTGTGAAATGTGGTGTTCCAAATGATTGAAATTTTCAGAAAAATGAAACAAGACATAGTATAATTGTTTTGATTAAAATCCTAAAAAATTCTTCGCATGATTGAACTTTCTTGATGACTCCAGGTTGTAAAATTATAAGCGCCTGTCATGACTCTTTGTTGTTACGAGTGTGGTGACATGCCTAAATGAAGCTGAGAGTGCCCACTCTCCCCTGCTCTGCAGGCCCCTGGTCTGGCGTCCTGTTTCTCTTCTTTTCTTTTGAAACGCTATTGATGACGTACTTTTTCTCTAACAGCCACTCTTTCCTTCTTGGCGTCTGTTTCTAATCTGCTGTAGGCTTGCAAAACAGATAATAAATAGGTTATTTCTTAGTAGGTACTAAGAAAATCGTAAAAAGTCACAAACTCTGCAGTGTTAATTTTGAGCTACTCCTGGCTCTGTGTTATGCTTTTGACTGTTGGGTTCTTGGATAAGTGGGTTGTTACTGTGCCCACGTATCACCTGATGTCATTCCAAGTTGGGTGTTGTTTTGCCATGATGAGTTTTACTAGATCTTTGCAACAGCATTCCCTTTTTTTCTCCCAGGGTGGCCATTCTTATCCTGTTCTAAATTTTCTTTTAGGTACGCAATAACTGTTTGGTATTTTGATGCAGATGAGAGAGCGCGAGCTAAAGTAAAATATCTAACAGGTAAACATTTGGGGCCTGGGTACACTAGAAGGAAGAGACCCCACAGCCAGGCGGTGCTTTCCGTGAGCCAGCAGCCTTGCTCCTTGTTTTTGTCAGATTCTTAATTCCTCTATTTAGAAGAGGGCTGCTCTTAAGTCACCTTCATTGTTACCTTTAACCATCAAAATTGCCCAAAGGTGAGGCAAGTTTGAGACAAAGCAATCTGGGGAAATGGTTCAAACAAGCTGAGTTTTCTGTAATTATCCTTCTCAGTCATAGGCTGTCTTCGTCTCATTCTCCCCATGGAAGAAAGGCAATATCCTTTCCTCTTTAGATGTACATGCTCTGGAGAATAATCCGGGTCTCCCGTGTTAAATGTGGATATGAAGAAAATTAACGCAAAGGAGATGAATTGAGATGCTGAAATCAGTAAATCTGACAGGCACGCAGAGTCCGTATCTGCAAGTGGCGTCCAGTCACCCCCACTTGTGGATCCCTCCGAGAGCACTTGGGCCTGAGGTTTCCAGAAGACAGACTGCTGACCTGTCGTTTCTTTAACCCCACTTTGTGTCTCACAAATCTGCTCCATTTTACATTTCTGATTTGACTACCTGTACTGTCACCAGCATGGATAACCCCACATCAGCCTTTTATAAAACTATAAAAATTGAATGTTCATGAGTTTCTGTTTATTTTCAAAGTCATTGTTTGTGACAGAAGCCTAGTAGTGTGCTTTCAGTGAGGCTGAACACACTGCTGTTAATATTTTAAAGCAGTTCAGTTTGTTTTTCAAAAAAAAAAGACAAAAATCATTATCCCTGTGTAGAGAGGGTTTTTCCTTTTGAAGGTTTACTAGTCCAGAGTCCCTGCATTCACCGTAATCAACCCTGAGGGTAACTTTTGGGAATCTGAGTGTGATCACTCAGATGATGTGTGTTTGCAAGTTGAAATGCTGTGCACACTATTAGGAGCTCAGTGGGATGCAGGAACAGAAGCTCTCTGGTACTTAATGAATGAATGAATTTTTTTTTTTACTTTGCAGGTGAAAAAGGTGTGAGGGTTGAACTCAATAAACCTTCTGATTCGATCAGTAAAGACGCCTTATAGAGCCTCACCTAGCAATACCCAGCTCACCTGCGGTGATTACCGCCGCTGTTTGTGAATTGTGAATACACATAAATGGGAGAAAGAAAAATAGACAGCCAGCTGGCAGTTTAAGGAAACAGAAACAACTTTCTTGTGTTGCATCAAAACAAAGATTTGACTGTGTGGCTTTGGACTGCATGACTGACTCCAAACCTGTGATGGGAGGAATATGAGTTATCAGCTGAAAGTGGTGTTCACATCTGGACATGAAATAAGTGCCCTAGGTAGAATTTTTTTCATTCTTATATTTTGCCAGATCTGTCATCTAGCTGAGTTCATTTCATCTCTCCCTTTTTTTATATAGTCAAGTTTGAATTTGAAATAATTTTTGTATAATCAGGTACAATTTATCAAAACTGAATTGAGAAAAACTTACAGTATTATTTCCCAAAATAGCATCAATCTATTTTTGTAAACCTCTTCGTACTATTAAATTTTGCCCTGAAAAGCCTCTTATAATGATTGTTGCCAGTGACTAATGATTAATTTTGTTTTTACTTAAAATAAGAAAAGGAGCACTTTAATCACCAACTGAAAAATCAGATTGTTTTGTAATCCTTACACTAATTTGAACTCTTAAAAGACTGCTGCTGTTGTTTTTTTGACATTGTTAATAGTGAAACATAACAGTAAAACCGTCACTGTTTACCATTTACTACCAGTAACTTTTAGTTCATGTTTTATAAGAACAATACACAGTAAAAAGGTGTTATCTTTTAAGTTACATTAAAAAAAAAAATACTACAGTGACTGGCACTAAATGAACTTGAGGTTATCCTCCTCCACATCAATTCCCGAAATAAAGGGCTTTCTTCTGCTTTCAGGTACATCCTATAGATGTAGAACGTACCGTCCCCTTTCCTGGACTTTTCCTTTCGCTTCCCGTCAGGTTGGTTGTACTTTGAGTTTTGCTGTTTTCTTCTTACTTCTGTGCCCATCTGGCCAGCAGATCAGAACCTCATTCCTGTTGGGTAGCTCAGGGGGAGACTGTACCTCCAGACTGAACGGTGTTGTTACAGACTTAACATCAGTGACTCCTCAGGCCGCTGCTGGTGCACTCCCCAGAGGCGGTGCTCTCCATCAGTACTGAAAGTTGGATGTTCAGCTTAAAAATCAAAACATGAAGCAAAAAACCAGATAACTTCTATGAGTCTTTTTTATTTTTCAGAAAAAAGAGGGAATCCTACAAAATCACGTAAGTCCTCCCAGACTTGAGTTATGTAACACCTGAATTAGGATGGATGTTTTAGACTTCAGTTTCCTAGGCTGTTTAGCAAAGCCCAAAATCTGTATTTTGCATGAATTATGGGTGTAAGACCTTGCCCACTTCAGTTTTCTATCTCTGTCCTTGATCTTGTTTGCCAAAATAATGTGAGTGTACAGAAATATTTCTGTATATTTCAACCTATGACAGTTTTAGCATCTGTATAGTTTGTATTCAATTAGAGACCTTTTCTATGGAAAGCTCAGTAATTTTTATTAAAAGATTGCTACTGTTCATGTAAAACATGAATAAAAGTTGTTTAGTGAACTGGCAGCATGGATTTAGGGTGGGATTAAATATTCAGTATTGTGATCTCACTTCGGAGAACTTGCAGGAGACAATTGTAGTGATTGTTGGTTTTCCTCACCCACTGCAGTTTTGTTCCACTTCCTTTCCTAGTCCCAGATAATATTAGTACAATGCAACATCTCGACAGTAAGTGCCTCTGCCCCTGCTCTCCCTCCCACCCCAGCCTGGTCTGCAGTGCAGTGCACTGCCTTCGGCCACAGCTCAAAAGCGCTATTATTTTTAGGTTGAGTAGAAATTGTATAATGTTGGTGGGAGGTTGGTTTGTCCAGGTGTACAATAACAGCCTTTTAATCTGGGAGCCCCTGTGTCATTCAGATACGTATTTCTGCAGTTGTGCAAAGTGTCAGATTCTACTGTCTGTGGGTTGTGCTTGCCTGACAGGTTTTAAATTTTGTTGTGGGGTTTTTTTTTTGTTTTCTTGAAAAGTTTATAATTTCTTTGAGATTGTTGTGAAAGGATGGAGAAATCAGGATAGCCATTTCTTTTAATATCCATTTAAAATCTGTTCTTTTCATGTTAGTGGGACTGTTAACTTGTCACCAAGCAGGACTCTATATAAAACAAAATTTAAAACTATTTGTGGCCTATATGTGTTTAATCCTGGTAAAAGATAAAGCTTCTAATGCTGTTTTTATTCAACATATTAACCAGCTGTAAAACACAGACCTTTATCAACAGCAGGCAAAGAATTTCAGGATTTACATACAGATAGACTATAAAGTCATGTAATTTGAAAAGCAGTGTTTCATTATGAAAAAGCTCAAAATGCTTGTAAAGCTAATCTAATTAAACAGATGTATAAATGTTCTTGAAAAAATTATGCTTATTTCTACCTGTCTCTTGTTGTTTTTTGATCCTTTATCATACACTGACTTACAATCTATTTTTGTAAACCTCTTCGTACTATTAAATTTTGCCCTGAAAAGCCTCTTATAATGATTGTTGCCAGTGACTAATGATTAATTTTGTTTTTACTTAAAATAAGAAAAGGAGCACTTTAATCACCAACTGAAAAATCAGATTGTTTTGTAATCCTTACACTAATTTGAACTCTTAAAAGACTGCTGCTGTTGTTTTTTTGACATTGTTAATAGTGAAACATAACAGTAAAACCGTCACTGTTTACCATTTACTACCAGTAACTTTTAGTTCATGTTTTATAAGAACAATACACAGTAAAAAGGTGTTATCTTTTAAGTTACATTAAAAAAAAAAATACTACAGTGACTGGCACTAAATGAACTTGAGGTTATCCTCCTCCACATCAATTCCCGAAATAAAGGGCTTTCTTCTGCTTTCAGGTACATCCTATAGATGTAGAACGTACCGTCCCCTTTCCTGGACTTTTCCTTTCGCTTCCCGTCAGGTTGGTTGTACTTTGAGTTTTGCTGTTTTCTTCTTACTTCTGTGCCCATCTGGCCAGCAGATCAGAACCTCATTCCTGTTGGGTAGCTCAGGGGGAGACTGTACCTCCAGACTGAACGGTGTTGTTACAGACTTAACATCAGTGACTCCTCAGGCCGCTGCTGGTGCACTCCCCAGAGGCGGTGCTCTCCATCAGTACTGAAAGTTGGATGTTCAGCTTAAAAATCAAAACATGAAGCAAAAAACCAGATAACTTCTATGAGTCTTTTTTATTTTTCAGAAAAAAGAGGGAATCCTACAAAATCACGTAAGTCCTCCCAGACTTGAGTTATGTAACACCTGAATTAGGATGGATGTTTTAGACTTCAGTTTCCTAGGCTGTTTAGCAAAGCCCAAAATCTGTATTTTGCATGAATTATGGGTGTAAGACCTTGCCCACTTCAGTTTTCTATCTCTGTCCTTGATCTTGTTTGCAAAATAATGTGAGTGTACAGAAATATTTCTGTATATTTCAACCTATGACAGTTTTAGCATCTGTATAGTTTGTATTCAATTAGAGACCTTTTCTATGGAAAGCTCAGTAATTTTTATTAAAAGATTGCTACTGTTCATGTAAAACATGAATAAAAGTTGTTTAGTGAACTGGCAGCATGGATTTAGGGTGGGATTAAATATTCAGTATTGTGATCTCACTTCGGAGAACTTGCAGGAGACAATTGTAGTGATTGTTGGTTTTCCTCACCCACTGCAGTTTTGTTCCACTTCCTTTCCTAGTCCCAGATAATATTAGTACAATGCAACATCTCGACAGTAAGTGCCTCTGCCCCTGCTCTCCCTCCCACCCCAGCCTGGTCTGCAGTGCAGTGCACTGCCTTCGGCCACAGCTCAAAAGCGCTATTATTTTTAGGTTGAGTAGAAATTGTATAATGTTGGTGGGAGGTTGGTTTGTCCAGGTGTACAATAACAGCCTTTTAATCTGGGAGCCCCTGTGTCATTCAGATACGTATTTCTGCAGTTGTGCAAAGTGTCAGATTCTACTGTCTGTGGGTTGTGCTTGCCTGACAGGTTTTAAATTTTGTTGTGGGTTTTTTTTTTTGTTTTCTTGAAAAGTTTATAATTTCTTTGAGATTGTTGTGAAAGGATGGAGAAATCAGGATAGCCATTTCTTTTAATATCCATTTAAAATCTGTTCTTTTCATGTTAGTGGGACTGTTAACTTGTCACCAAGCAGGACTCTATATAAAACAAAATTTAAAACTATTTGTGGCCTATATGTGTTTAATCCTGGTAAAAGATAAAGCTTCTAATGCTGTTTTTATTCAACATATTAACCAGCTGTAAAACACAGACCTTTATCAACAGCAGGCAAAGAATTTCAGGATTTACATACAGATAGACTATAAAGTCATGTAATTTGAAAAGCAGTGTTTCATTATGAAAAAGCTCAAAATGCTTGTAAAGCTAATCTAATTAAACAGATGTATAAATGTTCTTGAAAAATTATGCTTATTTCTACCTGTCTCTTGTTGTTTTTTGATCCTTTATCATACACTGACTTTCTTAATGTCTCTTCTGTCAGATAATGTGCTTTTCTCTCACTCATCTCTGGCTTAGTCCAGAGCATTTGGTACTTTTTATAAATGATGACAACAACGGAAAGAGAACAGCAAACGTGGAGTATGACAAGTTTAGCAATCCTGGGAGTAGCTGGACTGTCCATGGGATCCGTGAGCTCTGTGTTTGTATTCTCACCATTTAGGTTCTTGCCCCTTTAATAGGGTTTTTTAATGACTCTAATACTCACACTGTTGAGCCTATCTGTGTTGCCCCTCTGCTGCAGAAACGAAGGGCCATGAGGTTTATCTCTAACTGTCACAGGAATCCTGTGTGTATATATGCAGAAAAGTATAATTGGTGTGGTCATGAACTAAAGAGCTCTTTACAACATGAGGTCAATATACATATTCATTTACCTCTTATTTAAAATATTTTCTGGTGTGGTGTTTTTGTTATATTTTGATCTATCTTAGGGCTTCCCTCCGTAGCTCAGTTGGTAAAGAATCTGCCTGCAGTGCAAGAGACCCTGGTTCGATTCCTGGGTCAAGAAGATCCGCTGGAGAAGGGAAAGGCTGCCCACTCCAGTATTCTGGCCTGAAGAAGTCCATGGGGTCACAAAGAGTCAGACACAACTGAGCAACTTTCCCTTAGGGCATTTGTAAAATTCTACTGAAATGTAGCTGAATGGATTAAAGGGGAGGGCCAGTGTAAGTTAGGGATGAAAACTGATTATTTTTGGTGTTGTGGCAAAAAGAACACAGACAGGATTGACAGATCTGTTTAGTTCTGACACAACCACTGAATTGTGTGATCTTCAGAGATTTCTGCATCTGAAAATAAGTACAGTGGCTCCAGTCTTACAGAAAGAGTTGTGTGCAACCCAAGTGAAACTCAGAGTATTCTCAAGATGCAGAGGGTCTGAGAACGTGAGCTCTGTCTTGGTTGCGGATGGCAATTATATTATTTATGCCATATATTTAATAATTGTACCTGGGTTTTTAGAAGTACCCAGTCTCAACTGCTTCAGGAATAGGCTCTTACGCCTCTTACTGTCAAGAATGCAGTCCTCAGATTCTGCTGTTGATTTTAAAGCAGAGTCTTTTCATGATTAGTTCAGTTCAGTTGCTCAGTTGTGTCCTACTCTTTGTGACCCTGTGAACTGCAGCATGCCAGGCCTCCCTGTCCATCACCAACTCCCAGAGTTTACCCAAACTCATGTCCATTGAGACAGTGATGCCATCTAACCATCTCATCCTCTGTTGTCCCCTTCTCTTCCTGCCTTCAGTCTTTCCCAACATCAGAGTCTTTTCAAATGAGTGAGCTCTTTTGAAAGTATTGGCCAAAGTATTGGTGTTTCAGCTTCAACATCAGTCCTTCCAATGAACACCCATTCCTTTAGGATGGACTGGTTGGATCTCCTTGCAGTCCAAGGGACTCTCAAGAGTCTTCTGCACCACCACAGTTCAAAAGCATCAATTCTTCGGAGCTCAGCTTTCTTTGTAGTCCAACTCTCACATCGATACATGACTACTGGAAACACCATAGCCTTAACTAGACCGACCTTTGTTGACAGTGTAATGTCTCTGCTTTTGAATATGCTATCTAGGTTGGTCAGAACTTTCCTTCCAAGAAGTAAGCGTCTTTTAATTTCATGGCTGCAGTCACCACCTGCAGTGATTTTGGAGCCCCCCAAATCAGCCACTGTTTCCCCAGCTATTTGCCATGAAGTGATGGGACCGGATACCATGATCTTCGTTTTCTGAATATTGAGCTTTAAGCCAACTTTTTCACTCTCCTTTTTCACTTTGATCAAGAGGCTCTTTAGTTCACTTTCTGCCATAAGTGTGGTGTCATCTGCATATCTGAGGTTATTGATATTTCTCTCGGCAATCTTGATTCCAACTTGTGCTTCCCAGCCCAGCATTTCTCATGATGTACTCTGTATATAAGTTAAATAAGCAGGGTGACAATATACAGCCTTGATGTACTCCTTATCCTGTTTGGAACCAGTCTGTTGTTCCATGTCCAGTTCTAACTGTTGCTTCCTGACCTGCATACAGATTTCTCAGGAGGCAGGTCAGGTGGTCTGGTATTCCCATCTCTTTCAGAATTTTCCGCAGTTTATTGTGATCCACACAGTCAAAGGCTTTGGCATAGTCAATAAAGCAGAAATAAATGTTTCTCTGGAACTCTCTTGCTTTTTCATGATCACCAGAAAGTAAATTTCACCTGGAACATGGCAGTGCTCAAGGACATACCATTGGACCAATGATACGTATAAAGGGCCTGGCCTCATGAGCTGGGAAGAGTTTTACAAGTAGAACACTTAAATATAAACCAGGTCATAAGACACGGAGGGCCTGAACAGCTGCAGACAGCTTCTTATCAAATGGATCATTTCTGAGCTCTGAACAGGTGTTACAGACATTATTGGATAAGGAGTTACTGGATGAGGTCTATGTTTATTGAGATTAGGCCTTTTTCTGCCAAAATTGTCTTATTTCTCTGGTTTTCTATAGAACAGCGTTTTTAAGTCAAAGTTACAAATGCACTTGTAGGTTAAGTCAGCTTGTTTTATGTGAGGCTTGGTAAGAAAAACAGCCTCTTGTGTTCTTCCCATGAGAAAAGATTTTAACTCTTTTAAGTGATTTTTTTTGGGTATGTGTCCAATTGCTGTGCTTAGTCACTCAGTGGTGTCTGTCTCTTGTGACCACATGGACTGTAGCCTGCCAGGCTCCTCTGTTCATGGGATTTTTCAGGCAAGAATACTGGAGTGGGTTGCCATTTCCTTCTCCATTTGTGCTCAGTCAGTTCTGAGTAATACAGTTGCATTGCCACGTTCTGATTCTTCATTATCGCCAAACTTCCGTACGTGGGAGGTAAGAATACAGGTGTCTCTCCAGCCCTCCTCCTCTGCCTCTACCATACCTCCCTGACCTCCTTACATAACTATCTTGTAACTTTAGATCACATGAATAGTTAGACTATTTGGAACATCCCTGGGGATCCAGTGATTAGGACTCTGTGCTTCCACTGCAGGGGGAAAGAGTTCCACTCCTGATTTAGCAACTAGATCCCACTTGCCATGTGACACAGCCAAAGCAAAAGAAAAAGAGTATTTGTGCTATTCAAAGGTGAGATGTAGAATAAATCATGACTTTCATAGTTCACTTTTTTCTTTATGTCTTGCTCGATCGTCCCGTTTCAAACCCCCAAGGCCTCCAGCCTGCAGGAACCTAGTGTGGTTGTGCTATCTGCCTGGAGCACAGCTGTCTCCCAACCTCCTTCCAAGTTGTTTTGGAGGTCCTGTCGCTCCTTTCTGTGGGGTCTTCGCTTCCTGGGTCCTGCATCTTCTACTCTCTTGGCTTACTTCCTCAATCTGGTGTAGCATGTCTTTCAGTACTTTCTGTGAAAGAGTACCTGGGAGGTAAATTTTCTTTTTTTTAACTCACACATTTAATCGGTAATTTGCCTAAGTTTAGAACTCTAGCTCGGAAATAATTATCCTTCAGAATTTTGAAGGCATTGCCTAGCTTCTAAGTTGCAGTGTGGATGCTGAGAAATGTGAGCCATTCCTGTTTCTGACTCTTTACATGTAGTCTGCTTTTCGTATATGTGGACACTCACAGAATAATTTCGTGTCCCCAGGGCTGTTACAGCGTGCCTATTCTCAGCCACTGTGAAAGGCATGCAAACTAAACTCATGCCCTATATTTGGGGACATTTCCTTAAATTATTTCTCCCCTCTATCTTCTCTGCCCTTCTGAACTCCTGTTGTCTAGACGGGGACAGGGAAGCCTGGTGTGCTGCAGTTTATGGGGTCGTGAAGAGTTGGACATGACTGAGCGACTGAACTGAACGGTTGTCCAAACAGTCCACCTCAGGTGTGAGCCTGTCACTGTCAGCTACCACTGCGTGCCTTTGTCCTTTGCTTTGAAGATATCTCATTGCCAGTTCTCCAAAGGTTTCACATGTGCTATTAACATTTTTAATTTTTAAGAGCTCTCTTTTTTGTTCTCAAAATTTTTTAAATATATGAAACCTGTTCCATTTAGTAGATACAGTATTAACATTTTTTAAATTTTTGTTTTAATTTTTTTGTCAGGTTAGAAGTTTTCCTCCCAGGTCTGACCATTCTTGCTTGTGTGTTCATATTTAAGGGGAAGTACTTGAGCTTCTGGCTTTCCAAGGAATCGTAGTTGCTGCCTAATCTGAATCTCTTTCATTATCTTCCCAACAAAGTCACCCATAACCTGTAGCTATAGCATAACTGTTAAGACACAGAAAAAACTTCAACTTATGTGCAGAGAAGCATCTGAAACTAGAGCCAGCACCAGAAGTCCTGTGAAGGCCAAGAGTCAGGGGGAAACTATATGTTAAAGAGACAGGGCAGTGGGGGCCTAGTGGTAGCACTGTCTAGGGAAAAAGCAGGGGCCCCACCACAAGTGTTGGAAATACTGATACATCACACCAGTGCATCACCAGTGCTGGCCACTGGGCATCAAGGGGAGGCTTGTAAGTTCATGAGATTGAAGGAGGCTGCTTGAGGAAGTCACCATGTCAGAGAGGGAGAGATGTCTCCTGGAGGCTTGAAGGTAAAATGGAAGAGGGAGGGAAGCAAGGGTCTTAGAAAAAATAAAATTATAGAATCAAATGAGATTGCAAATCCCTCCCATCTCACAAATCTGTCCTCTCTGACAAATACTGTTTTTCACTGTTCCAACAGAAGAAAACAATCTTGATTCAGAAGCCTCACATCTTTGCCTATATCAAACCAACTGTTTTGCAAGTCAAGGAAAATAATACCTTTCAAAATGAGCAGAATAGGGAAGAAAAATAGCTACAAACCGTACTATCTATAAGGAAAAAAATGAGAATCATAGCTGATGAAAATTCTTTCCTAAACCATAAGGCAACTGCAGAATGTTCAGTGTGAATGAAGTATCTTTAAAAACAGGACTTTGCAGGAATAAAAATTAAAACCTGAAATTCAAAATCTCAGAACAAAAATGGACCAAAAGAAAAAATCCCTCAGAATTCTGTGAAACAAGAATTAACTCCAGCAAAAAAAACTGAAGATGACAGAATTATCTGAAATTAAGATTAAGTTGTAAGATACCCGGGAAAAGGAAATTCAGCTGAAGATACAATGACGGTCACTGGGGAAAGAAAAAAGGAAAGCAGACCACAGTGCAATATAGAATAGTCACAAAGGGTTAGAAAGCAGAAGGGGACACACGATGAGCATATGTGGTGTTTAGTGGCTAAGTCATGTCCAACTGTTTTGTGACCCCATGGACTGTAACCCACCCTCCCCCTGTCCATGGGATTCTTCAAGCCAGAATACTGGAGTAGGTTGCCATTTCCTTCTCCAGGGGATCTTCCCAACCCAGTGATCAAACCCGTCTCCTGCTTGGCAGGCTGATTTTTGACCAATGAGCCACCCAGGGAAGCCCCTGTGTTGGAGTATGCTTACATGAAATAGCAACTAGAATGAACAGTTTACAAATAACAACATGGGTGACTCACAGACATGATAAGCTAGACTCCATCCTACCATCAGGGATCCTGTGAAAGTGAGTCACTCAGTCATGCCCAACTCTTTGTGACCTCATGGACTATACAGTCCATGGAATTCTCCAGGCCAGAATACTGGAGTGAGTAGCCTTTCCCTTCTCCAGGGAATCTTCCCAACCAGGGGTCGAACCCAGGTCTTCCGAATTGCAGGCAGATTCTTTACCAGATGAGCCACAGAGGAAATACTTGAGTATCTTGATATTAATACAACTGAACAAGTGTCTGGGTGTATCTTATTAAATTATTTTAAATGTATACAAACACATGTGAGCAATCTTGTTAAAAAGGAAATCCAGTTTTCTTTCATGTTTAGTTTGCAAGAAATGCTTATAACCTGGAATGATTTGGGTCTCAAGATATGTGTCTTCAAAATACACACTTTATTCTTCGGAGAAGTATGGAGAAGAATCAGTGTTTCATTAAGATGTTTTTACAAAAGCAGGTAACAGTGAAAGTTAAGTGCCTACCCATTTGATGCACTTAACACAGAGACTTGAACAGGCTCCTTTTTGTTCTACCTCTGGTACAGGGGTGAAGGACATTACATCCTAGGAAGCTTTCAGACTAATCAAGATGATGAGAGCAGATGATAAGTACTAGACATTCAAAGGAAGAGTACTGTGATTTTGAAAACAGTAAAAAATGTAGGTCCCACCTTGTCTGGAAGACTTCCTGTTGGGGGTTACTGTGTTTTGCCATATTGGGTACTGGTTTCTTGCAGAAGACTGTACGTTAGGTTTCAGAGTAAAAGGTGAAATATAAACAAGTTTAGGAAGATTAAGGTAGATCAGTAGATCTACCTTAGGTAGACCTGTAGATCAGTCCTTGTTTGTTTGAATAAGCACATACTCTTGACCATGCTGTGTCCCCTCTCCCAGGACTTGAGATCATAACCTGTCTTTTCCTTTATGTGTCAGAACCAGTCATTATTATTCCCATTGCTGAAGTTTCTCTTTGTCTCTTTGGCCTTGCTTTGCCTTCAGTTTTTTAGAGAAATTTAATTTACTAAAGTTGTTCAGATGGTAAAGAATCTGCCTGTGGTGTGAGAGACCTGGGTTCAATCCCTGGGTTGGGAAGATCCCCTGGAGGAGGGCATGGCAACTCACTCTGGTATTCTTGCCTGGAGAACCCCCATGGGCAGAGGAGCCTGGCCGGCTTCCACAGTGGGGTCAGAGTCAGACATCAGCGAACAACTAAGCACAAGAGCGCCATCTGGTGTTCAGTAAGCAAGAGGGTAAATCCTTTGGTAGGTTTAGCACCAGAACCGAAGAAAGCAATCCGCAGCTTGTTTCTGTATTAGTCTACAGCATTGTAAACTTTGATAATGAGATGATCCCTGAATCACTAAAGATCAAGTTTTTAACTTTTCTTATCAAAAGATATGAGATGATGTGTATGTAATTATATAACTAACAGTGGAATGTTAGAAATAAAAAGCCAGAGCTAATCACCACATGGCATCCTTTACCATTTCAGTTCCCTAGAGAACTTAAGTGTCTGCCTACAATGCAAGAGACCTGGGTTCGTTCCCTGGGTCAGGAAGATCCCCTGGAGAAGGAAATGGCAACCCACTCCAGTACTCTTGCCTGGAGAACCCCATGAACAGAGGAGCCTGGTAGGTTATAGTCCATGGAGTCAGTCTGGACACAACTGAGTGACTTCACTTTCAGAGAATTTAATCTGTAATAATAATTGTCTAATAGAGATTTACTTCATCTAGTGGATATGCTACTAGTCAACAAATACAACAAATTTCCAAAAAGGCAACAATAACCTCAAGGATAAAAAATCAAAACAACTATAGGAACTCACTGCCCCTCAATAAGGATTAACTGCAAAGAGAACAGCTTCTTTTTAGGCAGCCCAGTGAGGAGATCCTGCAGATATCCCAGGTATAGGATCCCAGCTGGGTACTAAGTCTGAGGAAAGTTATAACTCCTGCCTGTTTCACTGTGACATTCTTACTTAAAACTCCCATAAGCTTCAGAAAGAAAAGAAAATCTCAGAGCTTTTGGACCATGGGATAAAGTCTGCTTCTCTTCTCTCCTTCCCCATCTCTTCAAATGATGGGCAATAACATTTAAAAGTTGACCCCTAATGACTTTTAAAAGTGAAAAACCAACAGAACGTAAAACTTTTTCCTAAAACAACGGATTTGCGAGTATCAGAATTCTTACATATTGACATGAAGTCTTATTTAAATTCCAAATTTTAAATTAACTTCAACTTTCTTGCCAGTTAACATATTCCCATCATCCCTTAAAACTGACCAATTCTTATTTTACAAACTAAATATTTCTGGAAGCCATCTTCTCGCCATCCCAGCCATTGCCCTTCCCCCTCTTGCTACCCCCCATCCCCATGAACCCCTCAAAACACTTCTCAGATGTTCTTGGCAGGTGTATAAGCCTTCCCAATCCCCTCACACCCCAACGTGAATCAACAGATGTGTACTAACAGGGACTATACAACCAACATAAGTGGAGAATGCGATAGATGGGTTTTCAGCCTCAAAGGTTTACTTGAATCTGTACTGTCGGCAGTCTTTCTCCTTCTGCCATTTCACCCTTCACGTTTTACTCTGTTCATTTGGAACAGCTCAGTTTTCCCAGTAGAATGTGCTGGACTGCTGCCAGACCTTAGTGTTCCTTCTCTCTGCAAGGCCCTTTCTCTCCATCCTGCTCTGGACTAACTTGACTTGCTCTAGAACACTCAACTTGGGTGTAGAATTTGTCTCCTCCATCTCCTGAAGCCCTGGGCTGGGCTGATTGTCCTTTCCAATTCCCACAGCACTTAACTATTTTGAAATTAATCTGCTTTTGTTTCATTCCCTGATAGGTTGTACTCCTTGAGGCCATGGGTGGGCTATCATATACTTCATAGCACCACAGCTTTGTATGGTTTTGGCACACAAGAAATGTTTCCTAAACATAATTTGTTAAATGATCTTGTATGAGAGTATAAATGTATATATTCAACATAATACACATTTTAAGTCATTTATAAATATTTATTAAATACTATGGTTTAACTTCATGCTTCAGAAGAATCAAAATTCATAAACATTGAGACAGGCTAAAGTGAAAAGGACAGAATAATAATGTCTCATACATTGCTGGTAGGAGTGTAAACTGGCAGGATTTACTGAAGCTAAACAGAAGGTACCTGAAGACCCTGCATTTCCAATCTGGCGATATATATGGTCAATAGAAACGAATAAGAATGTTCTTAGCAGCGCTGTTCACAATGGCCAGCCCCAAACAGGAGATGGTGCCAATGTTCATTAATATTAGAATGATAAACTGGCATATTCATATAAGTACTACAAAGCAATGAAAAGAATGAACTTTTGCTACCCATAGCAACAAAAATACGACTTCATGAAGTTCAGAAACAAGTAAACTAACTTGAAGTGACAGATGAAAACAGTGGTTACTTGGGGGCTGTGGGTGTTGACTAGAAGAGACGCCCACGAGGACACCTTCTAGGGTAACTGAAATGCTAACTTCTAGTGGGGAACCCACTTCACCTATGTATGTAAAAGTCATGTCGCAACGAAGTTAGGAAAAAGAAAAAACTTATGAACTAAGGCTTTGAAAATATGCCAACAGGCCGGCGTTACAGCCATGAGACAACAAAGTAAATTTCATCAAACTATCTTTGTCCCTTTGTTGTAACATAAAAAGGAATGTTTTTTAAAAGAAATACTTTGCATAGGCAAAATGGTATTCCTAAATGGTTTCAACTTTGGCTTAAGGTATAATACTGTTTCCAGATGATGTTTCACTTGTACATAAACTAGGCAACTTTGTTATGTTACTTAGCATCCAAAATTTTGAGAAAACAGCTAAGCTCTGGCCTACAGCATTACAGTAGCTATCTGTTACTGATATTCCAAAAGAAATTTATTTTATTATACTTATCTATAAGTAGATACTATAAGTATCAATATATAGAACACATATAATATCTATATAATATTTACTATTTATTATAAAATCTGCCACCTTTTAGTGAAACAGAAAAATAAAAATCTTTATAATACAGGAAATGTAAAATTTGGAAGGAAGAAACCCCAAAACCTTGAGTACCCTAAAACAACTAGTTCATAATTTTGGTCAATATGTCTGACACTATGAATATTACCAGTTCTGGGAATTAATTTTAATAATGAAATATTCAATTTACTAGATACCTGACAGAATTCCTCAAAACTGAATGTTTTAAGGAAAATAAATAAAAAGATTAACAGATTTAAATACTTTTAAAAGCCAAAAGAAGCATCTAAATATTATACATGAATGCATCCAGAAGAAATTCTGGGCTCCAGTGTACATAAGACAAGAGTATAGCACCTCTAGGCAAAATATTTTTTAATTACCATCTCATATTTATATAAAGTAGGACATTTAATATTGATGAACTAGATTATAACCTGCAAATCTTATTAATCAGAAATTCCTGAGTGTAGTAGTGAAGCAATAAAGGCAGACACTGGAGGCCCATTCATTTTTCAGAGATTTGTTTCAGCTTTTGACTTGGGTGTATCACGTTCAAGGCACCAGTCCAAGTGCTCATTAATCTGTGTCTCTGAAACCTCATCCTGACACACAGGGCAGTGAACCACTCTGCTCTGACTAGATGAACTGCTGGGATTCTGAGCTGCAGCTGGAGGATGTGAGCTACTCTTCAGATCATTACCACCACTTTGGGTTTGCTCTTTCTTGATAAAAAAGTTGTCAAAAAAAGTTTTACCTTCTAGCCTGGGTCGTTTACTTGGGAGTTTACCTTCAGGCCCACCTGCATCCTGGGGCGCAATGACAGATGTCGACTCCATGGCTTTTAAGGAATTTCTTAGTGATATCTTAGAAGATGTAACCCTCCTTTGAGAACCGGAAGAAACTGATTTTGTAGTGCTGTCGTCCACTGTGAGGCTCTTCACTGGAGACCCACTCACACTTCTGAAAGCCTTGCTGCTGGCAACAGACACTTTAGAGAAGTAATTGCTTAAGACATTTTGATGACTGGTACTGAGGACAGGAGATGCTATGAAAGTCTTTTTACCTGGACCATTCTGTTCAAATTTCACATCAGTTTTAGAATGAGGTCTCAGGGCATTTGCTGAATTGTCTTGACTTAAAGGCTCTTGGGTTTCATTAATAGCATGTGAAGTGATACATTTCCCAGATGAAAAATTGCTGGTTTCCCCTAGGACATAACCTTTCCCAGTAAAGGGGATTAACAGCTGTTTCTCCCCTCTGTTCAGTTTGTCTGCAAAAGAAGCAAGATTTTTCCTTGATTCAAAATTTATACCATAACAAGTATAGGTATTAAGTATAAGTATTAAGCTAATGGATAGTTTTTCCAAATGAAGGAATACTGTTTTGTTCCAACTTAGAACTATACTGTAATTCTCTATTAACAGGACAACCTTCAGCAGTCAGAAAGCTCTGATACTGAGAACACATAAAGGACAAAAACACCCTCTCTTCACAACAAAACACAAAATACCATCTCATACTTAGATAAGCAGTTCAAACATGCAAATACCAACAGCAGAATAACTTATCAAGAAAACTGCCTTTAGTACTTTTAACTGTGTCCCAGATGGGGAAAATCTGCTCCTGTATTATCTTCCCAGCTCACAAAACAGGATATAATCTTTCGATATAAATTCTTCTATAGCTTCTCAGCTTAGTAAACGTTTCAGATTTGAAAAAGCTCATGTCCATGAATCCTTATCACATCCAATCAACAACTTCCCAAGGGAAGAAACATTAACTTTAGTAACCTGGTTACCCCTTCAAAGGGCAGTAACTGAACTGCAGAAGAAAGGGGTAAATCTTGAAGTATTTAGCATATACATGCCATATCCTTTTCCCATTCTTCTAATGAAAATACATACATCAACAGAAGTTGCTTGGATAGACTCCAACTGATAGGAAGGGGTGTAGCTAGGACTTACATTCCGGGCATTGTTATTTGAATTACTGTTTTTACCTTGACAGTTTTTTTTTTTGCCTTCTGTTTCCTAATGACCCAGTGAGTCAGGAGAGGGAAAAGGACTTTACCCTTAAATTTTAGCAGTGGAAACTATTCCCACTTTTTCTCACACGTATATAGAGCAAAATATATTTTTCAACCACTGTTTTATGGACAATGGGATTTTTTTTCTGCTTCAAGTCCATACTTGAAAACATCTACACAAGAAACACTCTTTAAGCTTTATCTTTTTTTTCTTCAAAAAATATGGCTAAGGGTTTTATCTTTAACAAGAGAAAAATAATAAAACTAAAAAAAAATTAAAATGGGCTTCAGTTGAAACCAAGTTTCTTGTTTTGCCTTTTTTTCTTGTGAACAAAAATTAAAGCTTTATCTTAATGCCAGTTCTCTGAAGTGTCCTTCAGAGAACTAGCCATGGTAGTGGAAAAGTAGGAAGACTATAAGCAGACTTACCTTGATTCTCTGCTTCTGACACTGGCTGCTTTCTCAGTTTTGTCCTTCCTTTGCCCTTTTTAGAGTAGTTCTCTGGTTCCTTGACTTTGATGTAGGTGCCTCCGCAGGTTTTCTGGTGTTCAGCCCACCAGTAGTCATGGGCGGAGGGGGCCCGGTTGGTGGCGCGCTTCACGTAGCCGTAATAGGGCTTGCTGTTCCGACACGGCCCGTTGCAGCGCCACCAGTGTCGACGGTACTCGTCCACCTCTTCGTGGAAAGTGTGGTACACCTGGGCCGAGACGAAGTTCTTAGCATTATGTAGGCAAGTAACAATTTTAAGAAAATGTATGTGATAAATAAGCAGCCTCCCACAACTTCCTTTTTTTAAACTTTCCAACTTCTCAAGGGTTTTCTGAAGTTATATCTTGGGAAAGATAGTAACTATATTTAGCTTCTCTTCAAAAGTTCATTTTAATGGGAATCAGCAGATTCCCATAATTTAGTGCTACATAAGCTATGTAAAGATAAAAAAATGTGAGACTAGAAGACAAATTTAAAAAATCAAAAAGCTTCTATACATGCTAAAAGTCTTAAGAAACCCACTTTCTAAATGATGAAAAATTAGGATAAAGATTTTATATAATGTCATAATCAGTAAGAACTGTTCCCACTGCTTAGGTTGACATTTCCCCTATAGGTAACCATACCAAAGGATTCTGAAGGACTCTTGCCTATCAACGCTGGGCCCACATACAAGCATCTGGCTCAGGCTGCCTCTGCCAAATCCATTCTCCAATTCGCCCAGCTCTGCTCATTTCCTCACAACAAGCTTTCTGGGGTACCATTTTATCTGTTTATAGGTGAAAAGCTCTCCAGGGTTTGAATGTTTTCATCCTTGTATCCCTAGTGGTTATTACCAGCTTGGCATAAGGAAGGTGCTCAGTGTTTGCTGACTGAGTGAATGAGAAACTTCACTGAGACAAATTCTCTTTAAATGTTTTTTTCAGTCCTTGAACAGGATGTGTTTCACCCTCTTGATGAAATCTTATTATTATAACCTAAGCAGCAGACAGAGAAGAGTTCAGGCTGAAAGGAAGGTGAGCCCTCCCACATGATGGCAACTGAAGCTGGCATGGCACTATTTTACAGATGATACTTCCAAACGACTAAGGAACTTTTCCTCCTGTCCTCTCAGTGGAATGTTATTAGTTATATAAGGTAAAGGGCAATAGTAGCATATGAGTTTTGTTTTTTTTTTTAAGCTCTTAATAAATTTCCCTCATGGGAAACAATACTAAGCTTTCTGTAACTCGACACATAGTTTTATATCCACTATCTCTCTAAGCAAACAAATTCTATTATTTGGCAAGCATGTAAGCAATGCAAATTACAGTAAGTGCAGAAGAGACTGGAGGACAGAGGTTTGGGAGCAAGAAGGCTTGTAAGACCCTGCCTTCTCTCTTATGTTGAGAACACCTCACTTAGTAATTTAGTGGTAAAAAGACAGGGAATTGGATCCATTCTGATTCCAACTTCTATAATTCCTACAGACTGGGGCTGTAACTTTAACAATGTAGTTAACTAAAAACTGTCCTGAATGTGGATGCCCCATGGAATCTGCTATAACAGAATGTAACCTGGGAAAGCAAGGGCTGTCTACCTGATTAAACCTCCTAAATTCTCTTCCAACTGAACAACAGGAAGTACACTAGAATTTTGCTTAAAGTGTAAAAGTCTTTTATACTAGCAACTGCGTAATTCCCTTGCTAATCTGGATTTTATGTGACTGTGTTAAAGCAAGCCACTTATTTGATATTAAAGGAACTCAGTCCAGTAATGAAATGAGCTCTCTAGAAAATAATACATGGAGGGTAAGTACTCTCCCTTTCCATCACACTGGCTTATACTGCTTTTTAAAATAAAGAAATTTCTAAACACTAAACACACCAAGGCATTTAATCTCTGTAGGAATTAATATTTGTTTTGGTTCAGTTAAATTCAGTACTTGCTAAGTGATCTAACCAGTCCATTCTAAAGGAGATCAGTCCTGGGTGTTCATTGGAAGGACTGATGCTAAAGCTGAAACTCCAATACTTTGGCCAACTCATGTGAAGAGTTGACTCACTGGAAAAGACTGATGCTGGGAGGGATTGGGGGCAGGAGAAGGGGACGACAGAAGTTGAGATGGCTGGATGGCATCACCGACTTGATGGCCATGAGTTTGGGTGAACTCCGAGACTTGGTGATGGACAGGGAGGCCTGGCCACTCCAGTACTCTTGCCTGGAAAATCCCATGGATGGAGGAGCCTGGTAGGCTACAGTCCATGGGGTCACTAAGAGTTGGACACGATTGAGTGACTTCACTTTCACATATTGGAGAAGGAAATGGCAACCCACTCCAGTGTTCTTGCCTGGAGAATCCCAGGGGCAGGGGAGCCTGGTGGGCTGCCATCTATGGGGTCGCACAGAATTGGACACGACTGAAGCGTCTTAGCAGCAGCAGGGAGGCCTGGTGTGCTATGATTCATGGGGTCGCAAAGAGTTGGACACGACTGAGCGACTGAACTGAACTGAAGTGCTTGTAGAGGCACTATGTTATACATCTTGTGCAGGTGCATATAAAGATACACAAGTGTGTATAAAGATAGGTAAGAGCCACCCTATTGGAGTATGAAAGTAGAATATAACCTTGTAAAAGATTACGTATTTGCTGAGGAGGTGAAAAGGAGGGAGAAGTTATATCCGACTGTAAAGATGAAGATCATTTTGACAGAAAATAGAAAAGGCACATTTTAGGGAGAGAATATATGAGTAAAGGCAGAGATGAAAAGTTCCATCAGAAACAAGCAGGGGAGTTGTAGAAAGTAAGAAAAAAGGAACAGTAAGGTTACTGGATAAAATGAATGTATAATAACAAAGACAACTAATATTTAATTAGTACCCAAACTTTACTAGAATGTTTTTGCTTGCATTTTCTCTAACCCTCACAAGGATCCAATAGCCTAAGTATTGTTATCATCCTCCTTTAACATGTGAGTAAACCAAAGCATGAAAGAGTTTAAGTAGGTTCCACAATCAGTGGCGCCAGCATCAGGATGTAGGCAACCTGACTCTTCCTGCTTTCTGACCCCAGGCTCTGCCACCTCCCACATTATGCAGAAATCAAAGTCAAAGACTTCTGATGAAGGGAGTGACATACAATAGCAGCAGAATATAGGACAGATTGAAGGAAGGGACAATGAGGAAACGTAATTAGGAGATGTTAGTAATAGTCCAGAAGAGAGGTACTCAGGCCTGCAATAACTGCACAAGCTGCTCCCAGAGGTCAGAGGTCTCAGGGATGTCACTAGAACTGCTGTCTTCTACTATGGGGTCCCAGATAAGCTGGTCTGCTTCTCTGGGCCCCTCACTTGCCCTGGGAAATCCTCAAACACAGTATTTGTTTCTACCCAGTTCTCTATTTTTAATTAAATCCCAGGAAATACTGAATAAATAAATAACTACTAAATATGTGTGGTTTTATATACCGTTATATTGGCTCCTGCAGACGATTGATGCGATGCATATGCTTACAAAACTCTGGACCATGCCCTTCCCGATCTTTATCATTATTAGTGACAAATAAATAGGCATGTATCATTTCATGCAAGAGGGTCTGAAACAAAAAACAATCACATTAATTTGTTATGGTGCTTCTGAAAATAAAAATGCATTTTCTGACTCTACCTGGAGTCTTAACCTTCTTTGGATCACAGGCTCCTTTCAGATACTGACAGATGTCATGAACCGTCTTTCTAGAAAAATTATATAAGCACACATTCACAAAACTTTGCATATAATATCCACAGTCCTGTAGATCCCAGGTTAATTCCCTGTTCCAAGGAAGCCTTTTTAATTATTAACCAAAATCCAGTAGAAAAGACTGATAAATTCAGCTACATGAAAATTTTAAAATTCTGTATGGGGAAAAGTTATAAGTAAAGTGAAGAAAATAAATTCAGGAAAATATATGTGCAACTATCTCACAGGCTATTAACTCCTAAATTATAAAGCCCTTCTAAAAATTAACAGGAAAATGATCAACAATCTGATTTTAAAATAGGCAAATGTCATGGACAGGTCACAGAAAATGAAATATAAATGATCCATAAACATGAAAAAATGCTCAATTTCATTTTTAGAAACAGATATGTGAGTTATTACATAATTATACAACTTTTTGTTTATTGAGACTGGTAAAACTAAAGTTTGACACTATTAGTAAAGCTAAAGGATAATAAGCATTCCCATATATCACTGCTTCTGTTGTTGTTTAGTCACTAAGTCATGTCTGACTCTTTGCAACCCCATGGACTGCAGCCCACCATGCTCCACTGTCTATGGGATTTCCCAGGCAAGAATACTAGAGTGGGTTGCCATTTCCTTCTCCAGGGGATCTTCCCAACCCCAGCTGAACCCCAGTTTTTTGCACTGACAAGCAGATTCTATACCAGAAACCAGTAGATTTAGCCAGAATCTGGCTCAGTAGCCACCAGGGATCACTGGTAGGAATGCAAAGTAGTACAACCCTTGTGGAAAATTTGGTAACATCTAACATATTTACAAACACATTTATTGCTGGACTCAGCAACACCTAGGCTAAAATGAAAGGCCATGTGTATGAGGTATTTCATTGTGGCATTGCTTACAATAGTGAAAGAGTGAAAACAATCTTTAGCAATAGGGGCCTCGTTGAAAGAACTATGGTACAGCCACGTAATGGAATTCTATGTAGCCATAAAAAAGAATGAATAGTATCTCTATGCAATGACATGGAGGACACTATAGAATGTATTGTTTTAACGAAAAAGGCAAGGTACAAAAGAGTGTACTCAGCATTTTATATAAGAAATATGCTATGTGGTGGAGAGTAGATAAGAGTGGATATAAATACTGGCAAAAGAGAATGATAGGAAAAAACTAGTAACAACAATATCCTTTATAGGTGAAAAGGTCAGAATAGAGGCATGGGGGAGACCAAGATTTCTGTGTATAGTCTTTTGTAGTTCAAAGATTTTAAATCAGGTAAATTTTAAACAATAAAACTTACTGCTCATTCCATACCAAGGATGGAATAGTTTACGTATAAAGTTTACAAAAGCATTTATGGCTATTTCATAATCTATTCTAAAAAATGTCAATACAAAAGTGAAAATCATAAAGGTCCTCAAAAGCATAGCTTTTTTCATAATCCTCTGTAATTTTTTAAAAAATTTTCATCAGAGAACTAGATTGGCATTAATGAATTTTAGATGTATAGAATTATATGAATAGAGAAATGGCAAGAATCAAATATTTACCAACTCTCATCTTTTCAAGACAATGCCACGCTATTGAGACTCAAATTCAAAGGTCATTCTACATTTCAGATGTTTTTCAACATTCTAAAATAATGGTAACTATTCTCATTAAAGAGAAACAACTTAGGTTCCTGATTTTTGGTTCAATTCAAACACGTCTTGAAAATGGTACATGGCCATTATACTGAACATTTCCATTTTTATTTATCTACCATTTCCCACATATTTTAAAAAATTTTCATCAGAGAACTAGATTGGCATTAATGAATTTTAGATGTATAGAATTATATGAATAGAGAAATGGCAAGAATCAAATATTTACCAACTCTCATCTTTTCAAGACAATGCCACGCTATTGAGACTCAAATTCAAAGGTCATTCTACATTTCAGATGTTTTTCAACATTCTAAAATAATGGTAACTATTCTCATTAAAGAGAAACAACTTAGGTTCCTGATTTTTGGTTCAATTCAAACACGTCTTGAAAATGGTACATGGCCATTATACTGAACATTTCCATTTTTATTTATCTACCATTTCCCACATTTAGGCTCTATCTATACATCACTGTCCCCAAAATACGTCAATTTCTCACCACTGTTTTATATCTGGTCAAAAACAACTACTTCTAGACCTAAATATGCCATAAGCTTAGTGGCCTCACTTTTGTCCAAAGCATACCCATTCCTTCTGCCAAAAGTAGTCTCCTCTACCATTTCTACATGTCAGAATTCAATTCTGTCCTGTTAGGCTCGCCTCCTGGAGAAGGAAATGGCAACTCACTCCAGTGTTCTTGTCCGGGAAATCCCATGGACAGAGGAGCCTGGAGGGCTGCAGTCACAGAGTTGGACATGACTTAGCAACTGGACAACAAAAACATCAAAAGCAAATCCTAGAATAACTAGATTAGTCTGGCACACAGTAGGTACTCAATACAGTGAGTGGTAGGTGTTGCTGATGTTAGCAGTAATGAAATCCACATCTGTTAAAACTTTTCTTGACCTCCTTAACCAGTTTAAGTTTTTCCTTTTCTGAATCCTATTCATTATAATTTAGGCAGTTACTTCAAATACAGGCCAGTCCCTCTATTCTTATCTTACATTATAACTTTCTGCCAAGAGCAAATGCTCACTTGAAGCATGACCACATAGTTCCCATTTTATTCTTGCCTATTACCTTAAGAAAAAATCATTCATAGTTACTTAAACCAACACTGTTTATGCAACAAATTCAATTTTCAATTAGGGCTGTTCCAATTAGCACTCCTTATAAGATTGATTTGGTTAATCATATTGTTTAATTTTTTTAAATGCTTTACTGTTTTTTTTCCTGTTTCTTCACTGAATTACTAACAGAATTGTGTTTTTACCTACAACTATGACTGTAGATTGCTTATTTCTCTTATTGATTTCTGCTGATTGATGCTTCATGTTTAAAGCTTAAAGCTGTGCTATTACTTTTAGGGTCATTATGTGTTTGTATTTAATAGGTTTATTTTAAAGTCATGTCCGGCTCTTTGCGACCCCATGGACTGTAGCCCGCCAGGCTCCTCTGTCCATGGGATTCTCCAGGCAAGAATACTAGAGTGGGTTGCCATTTCCTTCTCCAGGGGATCTTCCTGCCCAGGAATTGAACCCAGGTCTCCTGTATTGAGAAGAAGGTATTGTGGCTCAGATGGTAAAGTGTCTACCTGCAATGTGGGAGACCTGGGTTCAATCCCTGGGTCAGGAAGATCCCCTGGAGAAGGAATTGACAACCCACTCCAGTACTCTTGCCTGGAAAATTCCATGGATGGAGGAGCCTGGTAGGCTACAGTCCATGGGGTCGCAAAGAGTCGGACATGACTGAGCAACTTCACTTCTTCTCCTATACAGCAGGCAGATTCTTTACCAACTGAGCTACAAGGGAAGCTCTTTCCTACTTAAATGACACCTACCCAAGTGGCTTAGGAGCTTCCCTCACCTCTGCAGGAAGCAGTCACAAGCATTTTAATCCCCAAGGCAGTTTCTGTATGTTTGAGATAGTTTAATATCAGTCTTACTCAGAACTTGAGAGTTTGTTTGGAGGTTCTAGCAGGGGAGCACAGCTACTCACATACCCTTAACTGAAGACCAGTCCTCCTCTAGGGACGACTGCCCCTATGACATTTTTGGACTTCTCTGGTGGATGATAAAGCATCTGCTTATAGTGCGGGAGACCCGGTTTCGATCCCTGGGTTGAGAAGATCCCCTGGAGAAGGGAATGGCAACCCATTCCAGTACTCTTGCCTAGAAAATCCCAAGGATGGAGGAGCCTTGTAGGCTACAGTCCATGGGGTCCCAAAGAGTTGGACACGACTGAGCAACTTCACTTTCTTTCACTC
This sequence comes from Madoqua kirkii, assembly GCA_006408675.1. NCBI lineage: Eukaryota > Metazoa > Chordata > Mammalia > Artiodactyla > Bovidae > Madoqua > Madoqua kirkii. Next base: position 42,449 of record SJYC01059111.1, read on the forward strand.
AGAACTTAACAATGTACATCTTGTGATTAGTGGAAATAGTCTTATTGTAACTATTTCATTAACTCAAACCTGCAACTTAATTCTTTTAAGGAAGTTAAAAAAATATCCTCTGACATAACAGAGTACCTATAATTTTAACGGAGTACCCAAAATGTGTACAGATAAGCCTTTGGAAAAAGAGTAACCTATCCTGGTGAGATGTCAACATCAGACAGAATCCAATCACACAGCTCAATGACTTAGAGCAGGGGTCCCCACCCCCTGGGCCACAGAGCAGTACTGGTCCAGCCTCAGGAACTGTAAGCAACTGAAGCTTCTTCACCTGTCACTGTCTCTCCCCATCACTCACATTACTGCCTGCATTCTGCCTCCTGTCAGATTCGTGGTGGCGTTAGATTCTAATAGGAGCTCGGAGCCTACTATAAGATGCACTTGAGAGGGATCTAGGTTGCATGCTCCTTAGAGAATCTAATGTCTGACGATCTGAGTGAGGTAGAGCTGAGGCAGTGATGCACTGATTCTGCATGATAGTGAGTTGTGTAATTATTTCATTATATATCACAGTGTAATAAATAGAAATAAACTGCTTAATAAATGTAATGAGCTTGAATCATCCCCAAACCATCTCTACTACCCACTCCCCTACTCTAGTCCACAGAATTATCTTCCATGAAAACAGTCCCTGGTGCCAAAAAGGTCAGGGACCTCTGACTTAGAGCTTAGAGCAATGTCCTCTGAGTTCAAGTTCCACTTAGTTAGGGACCGCCTTGTAGACTGGATTACTTGCAAATTATTTAACTTCAAAAATTGAAACTCCTTCATAGACTGATGTGAACAATAAATCATCTATTAAGGGGGCTTACCACACAGCCTGGAATATAGTAATTGTTGGTCAATGGTCCTCCAAAGGAAGGTTCACACATTGCTTGTCATACACAATTATTTTGATTCTTATTGATTCAGACACATGCCTCAAATAATTTTGTCTTCAGAAAATTTACTTAGAAATACCAATTTGAAAAGATTCTGTATATAAGTAATGGTCTGGTTAATGACAGAATGAAAAAACTGGGCCTGGGACCTGGTCTTGAACATGGCCTGTCACTCAGTGGGGAAACACCTTGGCCTGGTGTCTGGCTATCTGAGTCATCAGTACAAGGAGTATGCTGCTGCTGCTGCTGCTAAATCGCTTCAGTCGTGTCCAACTCTGTGCGACCTCATAGACGGCAGCCCACCAGGCTCCACCGTCCCTGGGATTCTCCAGGCAAGAACACTGGAGTGGGTTGCCATTTTCTTCTCTAATGCATGAAAGTGAAAAGTGAAAGTGAAGTTGCTCAGTCGTGACCCCATGGACTGCAGCCTACCAGGCTCCTCCATCCATGGGATTTTCCAGGCAAGAGTACTGGAGTGGGGTGCCATTGCCTTCTCCAACAAGGAGTATAATGATATCTATTTTCCAGGTTATTGTCAGGATCAAATGAGATCAAACATGTAACAAAAGGTGGTACAAACTAGAAACCTCATAAATTATAACTGTGATCAGTTACTAAAGAAATGCACTCAATAGCATTTCTTTACTAAGCTTTTATCATTAATGTTATGCCCAACCCTGCTCTAGGCAAGTTGATGGCAAAAAAATGAAATGCATATATTCCCTGTGCTAATGAAACATACCTGTGTCTCTCAATATATAATGTTCTTAACATGCATATATTTACATATCCTGTATATCGCTGACACAGCTGGAAATGGGGATGAGATTCAATGGGATCCTTTACTCCTTTTGAGAGCTCTGACCACCCTAGCAGCTTAGGAAGGCTCATACTTGAAGGGACAAAAGTCACCTGTGCCACACTGTGATCTTCCATCCTCATTGCTCAGGAACCAAAAGGAATGGGGATGTGTCTCATTACGTCACCATCATTATCATGCTGAACTCACCTCATGAATGACATGAGCACTGGATATCAATGCAAGAATGTTAATGAAATATTCACTAGAATCAGGCAGTATATTAAAAGGATTATGTGTTACAACAAGACAGAATTAATTCATACAGTGAAGTATGATTCAGTGTTAGGAAATCTTTCCTAAAAACTTACCAAATTAATATGAAAAAGGAGAAAAAAAACTCTAAATAGATGCTGAGATTCATTTCATAATTCAACATGCATTCTTGACCTTAAAAAATTAAAACCACAACTCTTAGTTAACTGAAATACATGATCACTTCCTTAACATAATGACCAAAAGCCAACATCATGCTTTGAAAACAACAGGAAAAAAAAACTTCTAATAGATACAGATCTACAATAAT
>SJYC01059114.1:0-61627 GCA_006408675.1 Madoqua kirkii
ATTATTGTAGATCTGTATCTATTAGAAGTTTTTTTTTCCTGTTGTTTTCAAAGCATGATGTTGGCTTTTGGTCATTATGTTAAGGAAGTGATCATGTATTTCAGTTAACTAAGAGTTGTGGTTTTAATTTTTTAAGGTCAAGAATGCATGTTGAATTATGAAATGAATCTCAGCATCTATTTAGAGTTTTTTTTCTCCTTTTTCATATTAATTTGGTAAGTTTTTAGGAAAGATTTCCTAACACTGAATCATACTTCACTGTATGAATTAATTCTGTCTTGTTGTAACACATAATCCTTTTAATATACTGCCTGATTCTAGTGAATATTTCATTAACATTCTTGCATTGATATCCAGTGCTTATGTCATTCATGAGGTGAGTTCAGCATGATAATGATGGTGACGTAATGAGACACATCCCCATTCCTTTTGGTTCCTGAGCAATGAGGATGGAAGATCACAGTGTGGCACAGGTGACTTTTGTCCCTTCAAGTATGAGCCTTCCTAAGCTGCTAGGGTGGTCAGAGCTCTCAAAAGGAGTAAAGGATCCCATTGAATCTCATCCCCATTTCCAGCTGTGTCAGCGATATACAGGATATGTAAATATATGCATGTTAAGAACATTATATATTGAGAGACACAGGTATGTTTCATTAGCACAGGGAATATATGCATTTCATTTTTTTGCCATCAACTTGCCTAGAGCAGGGTTGGGCATAACATTAATGATAAAAGCTTAGTAAAGAAATGCTATTGAGTGCATTTCTTTAGTAACTGATCACAGTTATAATTTATGAGGTTTCTAGTTTGTACCACCTTTTGTTACATGTTTGATCTCATTTGATCCTGACAATAACCTGGAAAATAGATATCATTATACTCCTTGTTGGAGAAGGCAATGGCACCCCACTCCAGTACTCTTGCCTGGAAAATCCCATGGATGGAGGAGCCTGGTAGGCTGCAGTCCATGGGGTCACGACTGAGCAACTTCACTTTCACTTTTCACTTTCATGCATTAGAGAAGAAAATGGCAACCCACTCCAGTGTTCTTGCCTGGAGAATCCCAGGGACGGTGGAGCCTGGTGGGCTGCCGTCTATGAGGTCGCACAGAGTTGGACACGACTGAAGCGATTTAGCAGCAGCAGCAGCAGCATACTCCTTGTACTGATGACTCAGATAGCCAGACACCAGGCCAAGGTGTTTCCCCACTGAGTGACAGGCCATGTTCAAGACCAGGTCCCAGGCCCAGTTTTTTCATTCTGTCATTAACCAGACCATTACTTATATACAGAATCTTTTCAAATTGGTATTTCTAAGTAAATTTTCTGAAGACAAAATTATTTGAGGCATGTGTCTGAATCAATAAGAATCAAAATAATTGTGTATGACAAGCAATGTGTGAACCTTCCTTTGGAGGACCATTGACCAACAATTACTATATTCCAGGCTGTGTGGTAAGCCCCCTTAATAGATGATTTATTGTTCACATCAGTCTATGAAGGAGTTTCAATTTTTGAAGTTAAATAATTTGCAAGTAATCCAGTCTACAAGGCGGTCCCTAACTAAGTGGAACTTGAACTCAGAGGACATTGCTCTAAGCTCTAAGTCAGAGGTCCCTGACCTTTTTGGCACCAGGGACTGTTTTCATGGAAGATAATTCTGTGGACTAGAGTAGGGGAGTGGGTAGTAGAGATGGTTTGGGGATGATTCAAGCTCATTACATTTATTAAGCAGTTTATTTCTATTTATTACACTGTGATATATAATGAAATAATTACACAACTCACTATCATGCAGAATCAGTGCATCACTGCCTCAGCTCTACCTCACTCAGATCGTCAGACATTAGATTCTCGTAAGGAGCATGCAACCTAGATCCCTCTCAAGTGCATCTTATAGTAGGCTCCGAGCTCCTATTAGAATCTAACGCCACCACGAATCTGACAGGAGGCAGAATGCAGGCAGTAATGTGAGTGATGGGGAGAGACAGTGACAGGTGAAGAAGCTTCAGTTGCTTACAGTTCCTGAGGCTGGACCAGTACTGCTCTGTGGCCCAGGGGGTGGGGACCCCTGCTCTAAGTCATTGAGCTGTGTGATTGGATTCTGTCTGATGTTGACATCTCACCAGGATAGGTTACTCTTTTTCCAAAGGCTTATCTGTACACATTTTGGGTACTCCGTTAAAATTATAGGTACTCTGTTATGTCAGAGGATATTTTTTTAACTTCCTTAAAAGAATTAAGTTGCAGGTTTGAGTTAATGAAATAGTTACAATAAGACTATTTCCACTAATCACAAGATGTACATTGTTAAGTTCTGAGTGAAAGAAAGTGAAGTTGCTCAGTCGTGTCCAACTCTTTGGGACCCCATGGACTGTAGCCTACAAGGCTCCTCCATCCTTGGGATTTTCTAGGCAAGAGTACTGGAATGGGTTGCCATTCCCTTCTCCAGGGGATCTTCTCAACCCAGGGATCGAAACCGGGTCTCCCGCACTATAAGCAGATGCTTTATCATCCACCAGAGAAGTCCAAAAATGTCATAGGGGCAGTCGTCCCTAGAGGAGGACTGGTCTTCAGTTAAGGGTATGTGAGTAGCTGTGCTCCCCTGCTAGAACCTCCAAACAAACTCTCAAGTTCTGAGTAAGACTGATATTAAACTATCTCAAACATACAGAAACTGCCTTGGGGATTAAAATGCTTGTGACTGCTTCCTGCAGAGGTGAGGGAAGCTCCTAAGCCACTTGGGTAGGTGTCATTTAAGTAGGAAAGAGCTTCCCTTGTAGCTCAGTTGGTAAAGAATCTGCCTGCTGTATAGGAGAAGAAGTGAAGTTGCTCAGTCATGTCCGACTCTTTGCGACCCCATGGACTGTAGCCTACCAGGCTCCTCCATCCATGGAATTTTCCAGGCAAGAGTACTGGAGTGGGTTGTCAATTCCTTCTCCAGGGGATCTTCCTGACCCAGGGATTGAACCCAGGTCTCCCACATTGCAGGTAGACACTTTACCATCTGAGCCACAATACCTTCTTCTCAATACAGGAGACCTGGGTTCAATTCCTGGGCAGGAAGATCCCCTGGAGAAGGAAATGGCAACCCACTCTAGTATTCTTGCCTGGAGAATCCCATGGACAGAGGAGCCTGGCGGGCTACAGTCCATGGGGTCGCAAAGAGCCGGACATGACTTAGGGACTAAACCACCAAGTAGGAAAGTTGCAGGAAAAGAGCTGTGTTTCTCATGTCACACTTCATTAGTTTTGCCTGATAAGTTGATTTCAGACTATTATACCAGCTAAACATATTAAGCAAAGTTACATAAGCCAAGTCAGAATTAATAATTACCATAAACTGATTCACTGGATAATTTGAAATTACAGAATTATTCCAGGGCTTCCCAGGTGTCTCAGTGGGTGAGGAATTTGCCTGCAATACAGGAGACACAGGAGATGCGGGTTCAATCCCTGTATTGGGAAGATCCCCCAGAGGAGGGCAAACCCACTCCAGTATTCTTGCCTGGAGAATGTCATGGACAGAGAGGCCTGGTGGGCTATATATAGTCCTAGGGTCACAAAGAGTCAGACAGGACTGAGCGGCTGAGCATGCATGCACAAGCCCTTTAACCCAGCAATAATACACTTCTTTGCTTACTTCCTAAAGCAGATTTACCCATTAAACAAATGTATGTAATTTATGAACTTTTCTTTTTAAAAATTTTAATTGGAGGATAATTGCCTTAAATTGTTGTGTTGGCTTCTGCCATACATCAACATGAACCAGCCACAGGTAGGCTTTTAGGATTGGAACCCTGAAAGTCAAAGACAAACCAGAAATAAAGAGGCTGTCAAGGGACAGAAGCTGAGGGTGGACTCATCATAAACCATAGATGAAGGGGATTTGTGATTGCTGGTTCCTCCAGTGAACAGCCAGAAGCAAATGTCAAGTCTTTCACTGAGGATATAAAATTCTCAAATAGTCTGTAACTTTTTTATATACAGTGTTTAGTCCTCAAATAAAAATAGTGAGAACTATGAAAGAGACTGTTTGATTAAAATGAAAGAGAAACAATAGACAATAGAAACAGACTTAACAGAGGACCCAGATAAAAGAGTTATCAGGCACAACTTTATTATTTCTCAGAATAAATGACAAAATTCAGAGTTTTTCAGAACCGGAAATGAAAAAGCCACACGCAAAATAATGAAATGGAGAGCCTAGAGCTGTAAAACTCAAAACCTGAAACTGAGAACCAATAGACTGAGTTAAGAGAAAATCAGATGCAGCATTATTGAACTGGTAGATAGGTTAAAGTGAAAGAAAGTGAAGTCGCTCAGTCCGACTCTTTGCGACCCTGTGGACTGTGGCCTACCAGGCTCCTCTGTCCATGGGATTCTCCAGGCAAGGAAACTAGAGTCGGTTTCCATTCCCTTCTCCAGGGGATCTTTCCTGACCCAGGGATCAAACCTAGGTCTCCAGCACTGCAAGGCAGATGCCTTACCCTCTGAGCCACCAGGGAAGCCACCAGGGAAGCCACCAGGGAAGGTATTGTGGCTCAGATGGTAAAGCGTCTGCCCCGCAATGCAGGAGACCTGGGTTCAGTCCCTGGGTGTGGAAGATCCCCTGAAGAAGGAAATGACAACCCACTCCAGTACTCTTGCCTGGAGAATCCCATGGATGGAGGAGCCTGGTAGGCTACAGTCCATGGGGTCGCAAAGAGTCGGACACAACTGAGCGACTTCAATTCAGACACAAGGTATTCAGCACAAAGAAACTTTTACAAGGGAGCATCAACAACATTTAGAATGTGTATAATTAGAACCTCAGAGGGAAAGATTACTTTCCAATTTTCATCTTTATATTTCTTTTTGCCCTAATTTGTGAGAAATGTCTCATCTTCCAAACTCCTATTGAGTTTTTCATTTCCAATCTGTTTTCATGTTTATTTTTCCTGAGCTTGCTTTTTGTCTGACTGTCCCTTTATATGGGTTTTCCTGGTGGCTCAGATGGTAAAGAATCTGCTTGCAATGTGGGAGACCTGGGTTCAGTCCCTGGGTTGGGAAGATCATCTTTTACTTCACAGAGGACACTAAGGATATTAGGTTTTATTGTTACAATGAACCCTGGGGTCTGGGTTCTCTGTGCCAATACTCCTCACCCTGCCCTGCTTGCTGCCCTCCCTATAACCCAGCACCCAACTGTTGATTTCTGGATTCAACAGTAGATTGAATCCTGTAGGACACACCTCTCCCCACCCCACCAGCCCCAAGGCCATCTTTCTTTCTAAAAGAACTCCAGGACCAAGTGGAGGAGACAAGAGGTGATGGTCAGGGGGAGGTGTCTTTCCTTCTCATTTCTTTCTTGGAACCTTGCTTCTTCCTGCAAAGCCTATTTTCTGCCTCAGGTTTATTTAATTTTTTAAAATGTTGATTTATGTTTTATTTATAAATCTCAGCTGTTTTGGATTATGATGTGTTTACAAGGCTACACAGGTAATGTGGAAGGGAAAATGGAAAAATACAAATGGCAGAAAATGTCTTACAGTAATAAAATTTTTTTTGCAAGCAGCAACATTTTTTCAGTCTTTTTTCGTTTATGTATATACATATATTCTTTTAAAAATATTCTTTCCCATTAGAGTTTATCATAGGATTTGTTTTTAAATTGGAGGATAATTGCTTTATAATGTTATGTTAGTTTCTGCTGTACAACAATGTGAATCAGCTATAAGTGTATTATATATACTTATATATAACCACTCCCGTAGGTTGGCACACAACACCAAGCTGAGCCTCCTGTGTTATACAACAGCTTCCTGCTAGCTAGCTATTTTACACATGGTAGTTTAAATACATCAGGCTACTCTCTCAGTTCATCGTAACCTTTCCTTCTGTGTTGTGTCCACAAGTCCATTCTCTACATCTGGTTTCTATTCCTTCCCTATAGTAGCTTCATCAGTCCCATTTTTCTAGATTCCCATATATGTGTTAATATATGATATTTGTTTTTCTCTTTATGACTTGACTTCAACTGTGTGAAACAGACTCTAGGTTTATCCACTTCACTACAAATGACCTGATACTGGGAAAGGCTGAGGGCAGGAGGAGAAGGGGATGACAGCAGGTGAGATGGTTGGATGGCATCACCAACTCGATGGACGTGGGTTTCAGCAAACTCCAGGAGATAGCAAAGGCCAAGGAAGCCTGGTGTGTTGCAATCCATGGGGTCACAAACAGCTGGACACGACTTAGTAACTGATCAACAACAAATGACACAATTTTGTTCCTTTTTACGGCTGAGTAACATTCCACTGTATATATGTACCACATCTTTATCCATTCATCTGTCAATGGCCATTTAGGTTGCTTCCACATCCTGGCTATTGTAAATCGTGCTCCAATGGAAATGTGTCATCTTGAATTACAATTTTCTCAGGATATATGCCCAGATGTGGAATTGCTGAATCATATGGTAGTTTTATCCCTAGTTTCTTGAAAACAAGTCTAAATGCCTAAGAGGGAAACATTTTGCTGGCAATTCTTTTTGCCTTCCCTTCCACAGCTATTAATAATCTCCCCTAAGACAAAGAAAAGGAAGCTTAATTGTTTGAACTATGAAAAAGGAAAAGAAAAAACATAAGGAGAAAAGTGGAAACATCAAGAAATATTCATCCATATATGTATATTTGGATGGTGATTTTAAATAAAGAATTAGAGAGAGAGAGAGGAAGGAGGCAGTGGGGCTCAGTGATGACAGCAAAGCTGATACCCCAGCAGGAAGACGTAGTGGCCTCAAGGTGGGAGTCCGTCTCCACTCCAGGAAGATTCTGTCCTCAGCTGAGAGCCAGGGCAGCTTAAGTGACCCACCCCACCCCTTGGACCAGCACTTTTGCTTCCCCAGGCCCTGCCCTGAGCAGCTCTGGGCCATTGCCCAAGCTCCTGCACCTCCATCCTTTCAGCCTCTGGCCTGTGATTGAACATTATATAGTCCTGTGGGCAGTGGTTGTTTCACCAAAAGCATTCATGAAATGGAAACAGTAAATAGAAATAATTAAATCATGTCATAGAAAATCCATGCAGCTCGCTTTCTTGTGGATAAAAGGATTAACCGAAGGGTAACAACCTCACAGTTGTCCTGTGGATCCAATGAGCTAATATTAGGGCTCTTCTGAGGGCGTGTGGCACAGAGCTGGCCCTGTTTGGCCTTGGGTGCACCTCGGGAGACACACCAGCCCACTGAGGCCTTGCCTGCACCCTCGACCTTAAGTTCTTCAGTTCAGAGGCTGCCACACCTGACAACTTGCACAATGGGAAGCTTCAGTTTTTCAAGCAGAGTGGTACCTTCAATTTCAGCTCAGGAATTTTACATGTAAAGAGCATAATTTCCTCCTCTCAAGCTAAGGACAGCCTGAGTCAGTGGAGATCCCATAAGCATCCCACCACCAGGGTGACTGACACCCACCCCTGGGAAACACTCTGTGGCCACAAGGGCCACTACCCACAGGACAAGCTGGGAACAAGGGGGCCCAGCTTCTACATGCCCATGAGTGAGGACAGCTAAGAGCCAGCGATGATCTGGTCTTTACTGGATGCTTCTTGTGGGTTCAAGTGCCTTGAGTGAACAGGTACCCTCTCATTCTCATGGAAGAGAGGAGAAAGTGAGGCTGCAGGGGTTGGTACAAGGTAGTGGCAGGCTTGGGCCTGGGTTGGTGCCCTATCCAGCTGGGAACAGGCCACAGATCTGGGCCCTGGTCATGCCTATGCGGAAAGGAGGGCGTGCTATCCACCCAGCTTCTGGACACTAGGAAGCAGGGGCCGGTGATGGGAACATGGCCCCGCTAGCACCGCTGCCCCAGCTGCCCTTCCCAGCCCTCTCCCCAGTCCTGGGGCAGAAAGGCCAGACTCTGCGGGCCCTCAGCCCAGCTCCAGCCTGCCTGCCTTTCCTCAGCTGCCCCCTTTGTGGGGACTAGGACTTGCAGGAACAGGCAGTCTTTTTTCCCCTGGGAAGGTGCTCTTTCCCCTACTTTCTCCTTGGAAGTGGAGCCTCTTCTGTGACCCCATGCAGTCATTTCTGCCTTGTGCACAGCCGGCTCCCAGGGACAGCTCCACGGTAAAATGACTGCTTGACATCTAGTTCCAAGTTTCTTGCAGTGTGAGTCTGGGTGAGTTATTTAACCTCAGTCTGTCTGGGCACCCATATGGTCGAGGTAGAGTAACATGCAGTCTGCTGTCTGCAGGAGTAAATGAGTAAACACATGTAAGGGATTTAAGATGGTGCCTGGCACACAGCAGGTGCTTAATGCATGTTAGCTGTTATGACCACTGTTTGTCTTTAAGGGACAGGTGGCAGCAGCCTGAATGTGTGCCCAGAAGACCCACCTACGGGAGGCATGACTGTGGACTGGTCCTATCCCCACCTAGTCGACACCAGGATTTCTCCGTGTCAGCACTGGTGCAGGCGGCTGGAAGCCTGCAGAAGAGCATATGGGGTCCAGCTCTCCTGACCTGCAACACGATTAGGTTTTTCTAATTACACACTCTTTCATGCACTTCTGAAGGAGTGTAGTCCAAACCTACAAAAGAAACATCATGAACAGGTAAGAAAGGAAAATAATGCCACTGGGGAAATGATGTAGGGACCCTTGGCGGTCCAGTGGTTAAGGATCCATTTGCCAATGCAGGGGAATTGGGTTCAATCCCTGGTCCAGGAACTAAGATCTCATCTGAGCAGCTAAGCTCATGTGCTAGAGCCCGTGCTCCACCATAAGAGGAGCCACTACAAGGGGAAATCCGCACAATGCACATAGAGAAAGCCCAGTGCAGCACAAAGACCTGGTGCAGTGGGGAAAAAATAAAGATGTAGATGTTGGTACTGCTTTGGCCAGCGAAAGTAAATTAGTCAGTGCTCCTGTTTCAGAGTATCATTTTTATTAATAGGAACCCCCCATCACTGCTGTCCCTGAGTACCTGCTGGCAGGGCTGCTGCCTCCTAGGTTTGGCTAAGTCCTGGCTCTGCCCCTCCGTCCATGGGGCAGCTCATCACAGTCTGAGATCTGGCTACTTGGGTGACCTTGACTGACTTCTGCCCAGTGGCCCCAGATTATGCCTTCCTAGAGCCATCTGACGTAGACACTGTGCTTCCCACCCTAGTGGGGTGACCTGGGAACCTGTATGTTCAGCCAGCTTTCCAGGTGACTCTGAGACAACACTTGTCAACCACTAACACATAAGTACAGCTCATTAAAGATGTGTTCCGCTTTAACCTCCAAGTTTGCCTGAAGAAACTGATAAATCTTTCTACCTATGAGTTTCCCATGGGAAAAGAAAGCTGAACAAGTTGCTTTGTCTCTACTTTGTCAAACTGACACAGATGGAAAATCTTATTTTTTCATTTCCAGTTAACACAGATGGGGCAGAATCACACTTTCTAAGAAAAGTTAGTTTTTTATGTGTTAGTTATTTGTGGAATTGTTTCCTTTCGGTTCTCTGTATTTAATGGCTGTTTCCAAAAAATTCAAAGGTTTCAAGCCTCAAGAGTCTACACAGAAACGGTGAGGACTTTGCCAAGTGGGCCAAGTCGCTTCAGTTTGCATCTGACTCTCTGCCACCCGCTGGACTGTAGCCCGCCAGGCTCCTCTGTCTATGGGATTCTCCAGACAAGAATGCTGGAGTGGGTTATCATACCCACTGGTTTGACCCAGGGATCAAACCAGGGTCTCTTATGTCTCCTGCATTGGCAGCAAGTAGGCTTCCCTGGTGGCTCAGAGGGTAAAGTGTCCGCCTGCAATGCAGGAGACCTGGGTTCGATCCCTGGGTCAGGAAGATCCCCCCACTAAGCGACACCTAGGAAGCCCTAGTCTTAATAGCTGAGACATAAAAGCAACCTAAATGTCCATCAATAAATGAGTGGATAGAGAAGCTGTGGTATTTATATACAGCAGAATACTTCTCAGTCATAAAAAAGGAAGGAAATCTTGCCATTTACGACAGTCTGGATGGACCCTGAGGGCATTATGCTAAGTAAGTGAAGTAAGTCACACAAGGAAAGATAAATACCAAACAATCTCACTTACATGTGGAATCTAAAGGAAAAAAAAAAGAAAAAATGAGTTTCTGGATTAGAGAACAGATTGCTGGTTGCCTGAGGCAGCAGGTTTGGACATGGATGAAATGGGTCCAGGGGTGGGGTGGGTCAAAAGGAACAAGCTTCCAGTTACAAAATGAGTTAAGTCCTGGGGGTGTGATGTACAGGATGGTGACTCTAATTAATAATACTGTATTGCATACTTGACAGTTGTTGAGACTAGGTCTTAAAAGTTCCTATGACAGGAAAAAAGAATTCTGTAACCATATTTGGTGATGAATAATAACTGGACTTATTGTGGCATCATTTTGTAATGTATTTATGACATTTACACCTGAAACTAATATAACGCTATTTCAATCATACAACCATTTTTTTTTAAAGTAGAAAAGAGAGAGAAGAGAGAAGAAGGAGGAGGCAGTGTGAGGACTCAGCTGGACACCGTGGCCTTGAGGAGACCCAGGAGCTGAGGCACATGGTGGTCTTTGGAAGCTGGAAAGGGCGAGGAAACACACACGCAAGAGAGCCTCAGAAGGCAGGCAGCCCACTGAGACCCCTTTCAGGCTTCTGACCTAAACATTAAGACAATAAATTTGCTGGAGCCACAAACAGAAACTCACTGAGAACAAAGCACACCACTTGAAATTTCAGAAGGGAGGTCCTAAAGATTTTCTGAGAAAGCAAATATTTATATTCAGGAACCAGAACATTCTAATCAACTTTAGAAAACAGAAGATAAAGGAGAAATACTTTTCAAAATTCTGAAGGAAAATTATCTCTAACTCAGAACTCTGTACCCAGCTAAAGCATCAGACAACTGTGACTGTGGAAAGATATTTTTAAGCAGGTGAAATCTAAAATATTAATCCCTTATACCCCTGGAACATGTGTTTCACTAAAATTAATAAACAGATAAAAAGAAAGACATGGGATCCAAGAGAGAGGGGAATGCAATGCAGGAAAGTGAAGAGGAATGTTAAGATAACAGTTTCCCAGTGATGGGAAACCCCTGGTTGACAACTATCTAGCAACCAGTCCAGAGTGGGCTCTAGAAAAAGTCTTTCAACCTACTGAAGGTGGAGTCATACTTCTGTCAGAGTTGACAACTGTAATCAGGAAAAACAAAACAGTAAAGATACAAGTGGAGTCAAGTAACACATCAAAATCTGTTTTCTACCCCACAGTGAAGGATTTGATCCTACTGGTGAGAGGAAGAAGGGCTATCTGGAAAGCTGTGACTTCCGCCATGGCCCAGCTGACCTTGGAGGATGGCAGCTGCCTGTGAGAGACAGCCCAGTGAGGCACACGCAACGCTCTTGGGCTAAATAGCTGGACTGAGGCTGGCTCCTAAGGTTGTCAGTCAGGGACGCAAGCACCTATGGCCATACTGACCGCTCTGGAAGCGTCCAATCTCATTTACTCTGGAAGCCAAGTAGAGTGTGTCCCAGTCATCAGTCACAGTAACAACAGGTTATACTTACTGCCAAGGACTGGATCTAACATTTTACTGACACTATTTCTTACAACTCAAGAGGTACTCTCATCATCCCCATTTTACAGATAAGGAAGTTGAGGCTCTAAGATGTTAAGCAAATCACACAGGGCTTGCGGATGGTTGCTGGATTTCACAGCCAGTTGGGCTTCAGACTGCATTCTTGGCTGCTACGTTGTGTGCTGTTAGGATGGGAGACTGTCCTAGAAAATCAGATGCTATGGGTCCTTCTTTTACTAACTTCAAAGCAAGGGCAGCTCCCACAGTTTATAGGTGGGATGGGGGCAGGGGTAGTTTAGGGATAGCAGCGTGGCTTGGAGCTGCAGGTGTGTACAGGAGCTCCCGTGGGGCAGGGTACAGGAGGCCCACTTTGAAGCCCCATCAGCACAGGAAGCACGCTGTTCTTTGATTAAGACTTTAGATTGACTTGGGGACTTGGGAGGGTCTGAGGAGACAGAGAAAGAGCCCCACCTACCCACTCACCGCCCACAGCTGCTCCTACGGCAAGACCTCAACCGTCTGGGCTGCACCCCATCTCCCACCTCTCCACTATGGGCTTACTTGCCTGGCTCTGATGCCAAAACTGGCCAGGAGATAAGTCTACAGCCATTTGTACCCAAGTAGCTTTGTCCCCAAATTGGAAATGCATTACAAACACATCAAAAAGTAAATAAAAGTCATCTTACTCAGTTTTCAACACATACATAGCATGAGAAAGCAAGTAACCAGACTGTGTGCATGGGGAGTCTCTAAGGCACACCCACTCAGCAGGGACTGGCCAGGGCCCCAGCTTCCCCACTGCTCTGGGCTACCTGGAGGGCAGCAGCTCAGTGCTGTTTAGCTGGCAAGCCATACGACCCATACAAGCCAAGGACTGTTCAGCTGGCTCCTCAGCTCTTACTGGGTCTTCTCTGGCTTCCCAACAAGCAGAGCCACACAGAGGGCCTCTCTGCCCCCAGTGCACTGATTAGGGGAGTGACTCTCCAATCCGGATGTGCAGCACACCAACAGCTGGGCCTCTGGGGAACAAACACACATTCCAGGGATCTGGATACAGACAGTCCTACAACCAAATGCTGAAACCACGTTTCAGCATTTCCCATGGGACTTATATTCCTAGTCTAATGTTTTATAAGAAGTCTCTAAGGAACTGCAGAAATTGAGCCTTGTTGCTATGGACTAAATGGAGGTCCCCAAATTCAGATTGTTATTGTTGTTCAGTCGCTCAGTTGTGTCCAACTCTTTGCGACCCCATGGGCTGTTACACCACACCAGGCTTCTCTGCCCTTCTCCATCTCCCAGAGCTTGCTTAAACTCATGTCCATTGAGTCGGTGATGCCTCATGTCCAATCATCTCGTCCTCTGTTGCCTCCTTCTCCTCTTGCCCTCAATTTTTCCTAGTATCAGGGTCTTTTCTAGTGAGTCAGTTCTTCACATCAGGTGGCCCAAGTATTGGAGCTTCAGCATCAGTCCCTCCAGTGGATGTTCAGGTTTGATTTCCCTGCTGCCCAAGGGGCTCTCAACAATCTTCTCCAGCACCCAGTTAGAAATTCAGATATTGAAGCCCTAATTCCCAATGTGACATATCTGGAGCCATTGGCAGTAATTAGGGCTAGACTGGGCAAATGGGGTGGGGCCCTAGTCTGATGGGGTAATACCCTTCTAAGAAGAGATACCAGAGAGACTGCTGTCTTCAGACACACAGAGAGGTAAGGTGAGCACACTGCAAGATGGTGCCCTCCTACAAGCCCAGGAAAGAGGTTTCAGAATGAAACCTAACTTGCTGGCACCTTGGTCTTGGACTTTGAGCCTCCCAAACTGTAAAAAACCAAATTTCTGCCCCCTCTGTGGTATCCCATTAAGGCAGCCCAAGCAGATGAATATCCCTGCCTTTCTTTTTACTTTCATTTTCCATGGCTCTTGTTTCAGTTACATTGGTCTTCCAGGTCCTTCAGAACCAATCCTGGGACATTCTGATCACAGTTCTCTCTGCATGCTCACCCCTTACCCCCTCCTCTGTCACCTCAGCCCTACATTTCGAGGACTGGCTGATCTCATCCAAATTCTCAGCTTAAATGCCCTTCCAGAGTGGCGAGTGGCTTGCTATTTGCCCATCTTATTTCAAACTTTTCTTTCCTTGATTGTTAAGCCTGTTTGTGATACATCGTATAACCTCTCTTTGTCACACGTACTTTCTCTAATTCAGTTTTACTGATTAAGGCCCTTGGGTGGCAAAGTTTAACAGAGGATAGCTACTTTTATTATATATCTTTGTCAAATGTGTACTTGTTTGAGGCAACCTGAATTAAAGAAAGTCACGAGAAGCATAAGACATGACTTTTCTAATAGTTTTCTTTTGATAGCCAGAGCCTTTATAGAGTTGATGCTGCATTTTAATTCAGAAATCAACGTAACAGTTAAATACATGTTGGAAGTGTTAGTGAAATAGGAGCTAGGCTTTGTATTTCCAAACATGTTTCCAAAAGCCTGTTTTATTTTAAAACACACACAGGGTTGGACACAAATGTCTTTTTAACCATTGTGGAGGAGGTTTTACTGACTCTTACATTGATGGCTTTCCCTCTGTACTGAGTCCACTGTTCTCGAAGCCTTATAAAGGATGAGAAGACAGGTTTCTTCCTTTACTTCCCTCTTTGTTGTAATACTAGTCCGTGAATGACAGAAATTACACGACCAATTTTTCCATAACCATTTGGCAATCATTAAAGCTTCGCAGTTGCTGGTTTTCCTACTGGTGTTTTACAACCTAAGGTAAAAACAGAGAGATGGCTCATGAAATGACACCGAGTTTGCCCTTCCTCGTACAACTGCTTGAGCACTGGCAAAAGAAAAACACACGACACTTGTGCAGAGTTTTACAGACTGAAAAAGAATCAGTGGAGACGGCAGCACCCTTAATAGGAGAAGAAGCCGTGTCTCAAAGAGGCGATGGGCACGGCCACTGCGGCCCCAGCCATGTTTCCTGAACTCCAAGGCTAGCATGTCTAGTATGCTCACACTCACACTGCTGCCTTCTGAGATTAAGAAAGAACTCCGGCATCCTCAGAATGAGGGTTTTGGTGTCTATTTTAGCTTTATGCCTCTCTCACCAAATTCCAAAGAATAGCAGGGAGATTTAAAAAAAAAAAATCTTAAATGAACAATGCAAAGAAATAGAAGAAAACAAAAGAATGGGAAAGACTAAAGATCTCTTCAAGAAAATTAGAGACACCAAGAGAATGTATTATGCAAAACAGGGACACAACAAAGGACAGAAGTGGTGTGGACCTAACAGAAGCAGAAGATAATAAGAGGAGGCAAGAACACACAGAAGAATTGCACAAAAAAGGTCTTAATGACCCAGATAACCACGATGGTGTGGTCACTCACCTAGAGTCAGAAATCCTACAGTGTGAAGTCAAGTGCGCCTTAGGAAGCATCACTATGAGCAAAGCTAGTGGAGGTGACAGAATTCCAGCTGAGCTCTTTCAAATCCTAAAAGACGCTGTTAAAGTGCTGCACTCAATATGCCAGCAAATTTGGAAAACTCCGCAGTGGCCACAGGACTGGAAAAGGCCAGTTTTCATTCCAATCCCAAAGGAAGGCAATGCCAAAGAATGCTCAAACTACTATACAATTGTGTTCATTGTGCACACTGGCAAGGTAATGCTCAAAATCCTTCAAGCTAGGCTTCAACAGTAATGAACTGAGAACTTCCAGATGTACAAACTGGATTTAGAAAAGGCAGAGGAACCAAAAATCAAATTGCCAACATCCACTGTCTCATAGAAAAAGCAAGAGAATTCTAAGAACCATTTATTTCTGCTTCACTGACTATGCTAAAGCTTTTGACTGTGTGGATCATAACCAACTGTGGAAAATTCTTAAAGAGATGAGAATACTGGACCAACTTACCTGCCTCCTGAGAAACCTGTATGCAGGTCAAGAAGAAACAGAACTAGATATGCAATAAACAGACAGGCTCAAAACTGGGAAAGGAGTACGTCAAGGCTGCATATTGTCACCCTGTTTATTTAACTTATATACAGAGTAGGTCATGCGCAATGCTGGGCTGGATGAAGCACAGCTGGAATCCAGATTACTGGGAGAAATATCAACAACCTCAGATATGCAGACAATACCACCCTAATGGCAGAAAGTGAAGAGGAACTAAAGAGCCTCTGGATGAAGATGAAAGAGGAGAGTGAAAAAGCTGCCTTAAAACTCAACATTCAGAAAGCTAAGATCATGGCATCTGGTCCCATCACTTCATGAGAAATAGACGGGGAAACAGTGGAAAACAGTGACAGACTTAATTGTAGTGGCCTCTGTGGATGGTGACTGCAGCTATGAAATTTTTAAAAAGACACTTGCTTCTTGGAAGAAAACCTATGAAAAACCTAGACAGCATTTTTTAAAAAGCAGAGATGTCACTTTGCTAACAAAGATCCACATAGTCAAATCTATAGTTTTTCCAGTTGCCATGGATGTGAGAGTTGGACCGTAAAGAAAGCTGAGCACCACAGAACTGATGCTTTTGAATTGTGGTGTTGGAGAAGACTGTTGAGAGTCCCTTGGACAGTAAGGAGATCAAACCAGTCAATCCTAAGGAAATCAACCCTAAATATTCATAGAAAGGACTGATGCTGAAGCTAAAGTTCCAATACTCTGGCCACCTGATGTGAAGAATTGACTCACTGGAAAAGGTCCTGATGCTGGGAAAGACTGAAGGCAGAAGGAGAAGGGGACAACAGAGGATGAGATGGTTGGATGGCATCACCAACTTAATGGACATGAGTTTGAGCAAACTCTGGGAGATGGTGAAAGATAGGGAAGCCTGGTGTGCTGCAGTCCATGAGTTGCAGAGTCAGACATGACTTAGGAAGAACTGAACACCACCACCACAAAATTCAAAATCGAATTTCAAGGTTATGTATTCTGAAATTTCAGACATACTATAAACAGAAGACTATTTATAGTACTAAGCAGGCAGTCCAGTGGTTAGGACTCTATGCTTTCATTGCTAAGGGCCTGGGTTCAGGCCCCATTCAAGAAACTAAGGTCCTTGGCAATGAAATGGGAGCTAATGAATCCAAGGACTAGAAGGAGAGGAATCTTCTTGATTTCACCAGGACTAGATCATGCACCTTAATTAGTTATATTAGGAGCTGATCATTTTTATGCTGTTTAAGACTGCCAATTTTATGCCTGGTGTGTTTTCTGTTAGTTTTTTCCTTGCTGCTGCTGCTGCTAAGTCACTTCAGTCGTGTCCGACTCTGTGTGACCCCATAGCCGGCAGCCCATCAGGCTCCCTGTCCCTGGGATTCTCCAGGCAAGAACACTGGAGTGGGTTACCATTTTCCTTCTCCAAAGCATGAAAGAGAAAAGTGAAAGTGAAGTCACTCAGTCGTGTCCAACTCTTAGCGACCCCATGGACTGCAGCCCACCAGGATCCTCTGTCCACTGATTTTCCAGGCAAGAGTACAGGAGTGGGTTGCCATTGCCTTCTCCAAGTTTTCTCCTTAGTTCCTTAAGAAAACTCTAGACGACAGAAATAGTTCTTTGCTTAAAGGGAAGGACGAAATTCTGTTGTTTGATAAATTTTAACCCCTTTGGGAAAACTTTTTCCTAATTAACATCAATGCATTTTTATGTAGACATTGGAATAAAGCTTATCTATGAATAAAAAAAAATAGTTCTTTGTGTGTATTAAAGCTCAACTTCTCTTCATTTTGATAAATTATTTAGTACCGTACTTTCTTGTTTTATTATATGTTGCTAAATGCAATGTGAAAACCCATCACATTTTATTAAATGGTACTTACCAAGCATTTCCTCTAACTTTGTTGTGGCAGGTCCATTCACATTAAATATATAATCATTATTTCTAGGAGAAAAAATAATAAGCTTTCTTACTGCATAAATTAGGATGAAAAGACAACATTCATTTTTTATATAGTAAGAATATGTTTAAATAGTCTTCCTCAAGGGTAGTTTTAAGTAGTTGAAAGTTGTGTGTATATTAATATATATATAAAAGAGTATACACACACACATGACGTGCCCCCTACTTGGATTTTCTTATAACTAACCAATATGTGTGCATGTGTACTCAATTGCTCAGTCACGTCCAATTCTTTGCACCCCATGGACTGCGCCCAGCAGGCTTCTTTGTCCAGGAAATATTTCAGGCAATAAAGGAGTGGGTTGCCATTTCCTACTCCAGAATTAACCTATAAATTTCAATAATTAGGTCAAAGCCAAAATGCTGGCCTAAAGCAATTTTTTTCTTTGCTTCAGTGTAATTTTTATTCATAGCCACATAAAATCTGCAGAGTAACGCAGAGTGACTTTACTACTCAGAACATGCAAAAGTGAAGCATGATGTGATGTTTCCTAGATCACAAGCGTTTCACAGTTCTCTCTGTGGACTTGGCGCTCAACTGTTCTGAGCTGTCGCTGCCCTGAGCCCACCCTGGGCATTGTGTTCCGTTACTTACACCTTCTTCTTCTCCACCACACCGAGCCTCACAAAAGCTGCTAAGGCATTTTTGTGTATGTCGGAGGATAACACATCGTAACACTGTGAGGCCCCTAAAACACAGGGATGAGGAGTGAGTGACCTCCTGTTTATTCTCAGCTGACAGAAAGCACTGCCTTCAGGGTTGTGACTCACCTTGATCGAGAAGCTGACTTGTGAATTTTCTAACTCTTATGAAGTACTGTTTCTCAGTGAAGTAGTCTTCTTCTTCATTCAAGAGGTATTTGCAAATTATCTGATTTTTAAGAGGGGGGATAAGAGGAACAGAAAGTGAAAAAGGGCAGCCAACTACAATAGAACAGTAAAAATTTTACACTGACCCTCTTAGTTTTATTCTGCCCCTCTATGGCAGAATAAAGATCCCTCCCCTTGCAAAAAAAAAAAAGTTCTACCATTCTCCTGGGGAAGACACTTGCTCTTCAGACCAGAAATAAGTACAGGGTAGGAAAGTCTGAGTTCTATTTATTATGGGAGGATGAAGGAGAACTTGCAAAAGATTTACACACCTGATAAGATTCCACAAAAGGTTTAAAGAGTCCTATTAAAAACTCTAACACAGTATTTCCTTTTTCTGTAACTAGGATGTCCCTTGTCATCACTTGTATGGCCTCACTTTTACAAAGCAAGTAACAGCCTTCTTCAAAGTCCTGGAAGGGTAGGAGAAAAGACAGAATTCATCCACAAATTTGTAATTTAGGTCGATGATCCACTGCTGGGCTCAGTGTATGCATCCACGTGCCCTCTAAACAAGAAAGACACTGGCTAATTCTGCAGCCCTTTCCAGACCCATGGCTGTGGTTGTTAGGAGCCAGAGCAGCACTGCTTCAATGCTCAGAATGTTGATCCTCAAATACAGTGAACACTGAGAGCCTGAGAAGCCTCAGAAATCATCACCTGGGCAACAGATCTTCTTTCACTTTGTATACAGCCATACTCTCCTCACATTTAAACAAAAGTGCACACGGCAAGTCCGAAAACCACTGAGAATCATGTATGCTCAAAATGGCTGGCCTCGTTTCCTAATGAACAAAACCTCTGTCCCTCAGCATAACAGACCGACCTCAGACCTGCTTGCCAGTGCTGCTTCCACGCCAGCAGGCCAGCAGTCCGGCTCTAGGGGCCCGATCCTTCACTAGCTGTCCACACCACTAGGCAGGACCACTGTTCTCCAGTCTAAGCAAAAGACCCTAATCATTCCAGGAAGTTGTGCTGGAAAACGTGTCCTGATTGGTAAATTTTCTAACAGAATAGTTGGTTATTAGTTATTTTTACAGTGGCTGCACTAACAGTTCAATGATTTGGCTCATCTCACCAAATAATCCCCAAATTATTGATTAAACGTGAAGAATTAAAACCGAGTTTGCTGAACTTTAAGTGTCCACGTTTCTCTTTTGCACGTCTCTTTCTCTGCTACTTGTAACCTTGAAGGAAGGGAAGACACACCTGTGAATCCGAGCCTAATATTTTCAGAACTCACACCACAAACACACAGCTTTTCTTCAGTTAAGGATTTACCTTTAGTGCATTTCCTGGAAGAAAGATGAACTCATCTGAAAAAACACTGCATAGGAAGCAAAAGCAACTGTAGACATCCTCTGGAAATAAATTCATTACATACAATTACAACTCAGCTTTTTAAACATTCAGGGAGTATCAAGATGTCCATGATACTCCAAAACGTATTTTATTTTAAAAAATTTATTCATTTTTAATTGAAGAATAATTGCTTTACAATAGCTTTGGTTTCTGCCATGAATCAGCAATAGGTATACACATGTTCTGTCCCTCTTTAAGCTCAAAATGTAGTATTTTAAAGGCATATTACTCATATACCAGGGGCAAGGAAGCTATGCTGTGTGCTTAGTTGCTCAGTTGGGTCTAACTCTTTGCGACCCCAAGGACTGTAGCCTGCCAGGCTCCTCTGTCCATGGGGATTCTACAGGCAAGAATACTGGAGTGGGTTGCCATGCTCTCCCTCTAGAGGATCTATCCACCCAGGGATGGAACCCAGGTCTCCCACATTGCAGGTGGATTCTTTATTATCTGAGTCACCAGGGAAGCTCATGAATACTGGAGTGGGTAGCTCTATCCCTTCTCCAGGGGACTTTACCGACCCAGGAATAGAACTGGGGTCTCCTGCATTGCAAGCAGATTCTTTACCAGCTGAGCTGCCAGGGAAGGAAGCTATAAACAACCTAAATTTTACCCACAAGTAAACTAGTCTAGTATGATTTCCCTGGTTGAAGCTGAATTACAACCAGGCTTCTAATCAGTCAGTATGGAAATAGCAAGTGGCCTTAGAAGCCAGGACACTTCACTTCACCTGTGCGTGGTTTCCAAGCAGAGAAGGAAGGGAATGGCTTCCTCCATTCCTTTCCACGTTAACATCTGCCGATGTCTCTACCCCATCTTTGGCACTAGAACACACTGGCACACAACACTAGAAACTACTGTCTTACCCCTCAGATGTGTGGGTCTTCCTGGCCCATCAGCTACAGACCTTCATCTTTCTGGCATGACTTTTCTCATCAGAAAAATATACCTCCACATGGACACAAACAGTTGTCTCCAATTTCAGGGTGTTCACACTGAAGTATTCTAGAAGACTACGTTTGTGCCCCTCAGCTGTAGGTGAATCCCAGCATTAGAAGCCTCATGGAGAACTAGGATCAAGGTTTGAGTTTCCTTTGTCCTGAGCTAAGTTGTCTGACCTCTCTGGGGCCCAGTTTCCTCATTCACAAAATGACACTTCCTTCCAAGGCTACAGGGCTGCGGCTGAGCCCAGTGTACCTCCACTCTGGCTCTTCCTTAAAATGATCTACAGAGCTTTGAATGACAAACACAAAAGCAACCAACTGAATCAGAAGCCTTCGGGGAAGGAACTCAGCCTCCAAAAATTCCACAGTGCAGCCTTGTGTAGAAAACCCCTGGCCCTGACTATAGACTTCTGTGAAAACAACGGTTTCACTTGTTATTATACTCCTCAGTGCGACCAGCACGCTCCTGTATATGAGCACGCACACACCACTGGGACTGTCCACCCATCCCGTCTGCTTCTGTCGGCTGAGGGAAGTGACATCAGAGAAAGCGCATCAGACCAGGCAATGGAGAGCTGTGCTCTCGTCCCATACTCTTAAGTAATCAGAAGTTACTAGGCCTAGTGTTCCTTATTTATAAAAGGAGATGTTTAGATTAGATGATTTTTTTAGGTGCTTTGCATTCCCGAGTTTTAGGCAGCTAGCCATGTATTTAGGAGGAAAAACCTGACTAGTTCTGAGGACAGGCCCTCCCCTTGCTGGTGTGGGGCTGCACACGTGGCAGGGCATTCAAAGCTTCAAGTGTTGCTCCCTACATGGGACTGAATGGCCAGGTCTCTTCCCAGATTTCAAGACCATGGTACCAAAAGTTACCTTTCCTGAACCCAGGGGTCATCTGCAATGCCACAGCAACTAAGGACGGACGGACAAAAGTGTTGAGCAGCTGGTTCCTGTATGCCAAGCACATGAGGAGGGTGATATGCTGGAAAATGAGCCCATCCACCAGTTCTGAGTCTCCACATTCCATTTTCAGAATCACCCGGTCTTTGACAAGGCTGACAATGTTGGATGCAGAAGAATGCTGGACTGGATAACTTCTTCGGCAGGTTCATTATCTACATAGGCAAGGACAAATCACTCAGGTAAATGGCAAAGAAATGGGCTAGGTCACTGCTGTGCGTCTTACCCCCAGTATGAATTAACACTAGCGAACTGACACATTTACTGTTAAGTACAGGTACTGGTTTTAGACCTCACCAAATGAGGTAATGATACTACATGGGAAGGATATTTTAAAAGCAGTATAGCATAAATCAGCTCTTTTTAAGGACATATACTTTTTCATCTACCCCAAATCTATTAGCCATTCTGAAATGCACATCAACTCCCATTTTGAAAGCCAACACTTTCTCAGGAATCACATTTTGTAATAGCAAGTTACACGACAAGAAAATCACATATGTGAATCTAAGACTACTAAGACAAGAAGACATGCTAGGGACTTCCCTGGGGAGGTGGGGGTTGGGGGGCTCCAGTGATTAAGAACATGCCTTCTAATGGGTGGTTCTACCTTTCTAACGTGGGTTCAGCCCTGCTCAGGGAACTAAAATTCCACGTGCTACAGGTCAATTAAGCCCGCAGCCTCAACTAAGACCCAACGCAGCCAAAAATAAATAAATGTTTTTTTTTTTAAAAAAGAAGAAGATAGGCTATACACCTAAATTCCAAGATGGCAAGAATATCACTTTACAACTTTGGAGGTAAACCAAAGGGCAACCCAAATAGGCGCCCTCCAAGCTTCACGTCTCCCTGAGGACACAGGGACACAAAAGAGACTTTTCTGGTCGCCCTACGTCAAAGGCAACTGAAGAAGTGGGTTCATAACAGTTTCTGGTACGTCAGCACCCGACACTCCACCAACCAAGAGACAGCTGAGGAGTTAGAATTATAAGCACGACAAAAGAGATGGGAGCATTTAACAATATTCTTGATAAGGGAACTCATTTTATTGTTACCCTGAGACAAAGAGCTGGCTGCTGCTACTGCTGCTGCTAAGTCACTTCAGTCGTGTCTGACTCTGTGTGACCCCATACCCAGCAGCCCACCAGGCTCCTCGTCCCTGGGATTCTCTAGGCAAGAACACTGGAGTGGGTTGCCATTTCCTTCTCCAATGCATGACAGTGAAAAGTGGAAGTGAAGTCGCTCAGTCGTGTCTGTCTCTTCCCGACCCCATGGATTGCAGCCTACCAGGCTCCTCCATCCATGAGATTTTCCAGGCAAGAGAACTAGAGTGGGGTGCCATTGCCTTCTCCCAAGAGCTGGCTGACAGGTGTGTAAAGGAGGCACGCTGTTCAAGTGGGACAACAGGTTCTGCTAATGCTTCATGGAAGGGACAAGTGGGAAGTGAAGTTTTTCCTTCCAGACTCAATCACATTCACTCTGGACTAATCTGCCTTGTCTCAGGTTGTTCATGGCAGTGATACAGTGCATGACACTATATATACAATACAATATGATTTGTTTTATATATATATAATATAATAATATGCATATCATAGCCTAGACATGAGAATGCTTAAGAATATGAAATAATCTGGGTAAAAAAGCAAAAACAAGGAACCAAATATACACACCACGTTCTGAATTAGAAACTGTGTTTGATCATTTCTGGTACCTGACTTCTGGAACTTACCAACTGACTCTCACTTTGTATTAATGGCAACTGCAGCTGTCATGGTGGCTGCACAGGCACTTGTAGCTACGGATTAGCCACATATTTATCCCCTCTTGAAAAAGCAAAACACCTCAGCAAAACAGGTGCCTCCATTCTCATGTTTCTGGGTATTCCTCTCTCACGACTTTACGCCTTATATCACAATCAACATGTCCTTTGCCTCCTATCAGAACATTACAACACTGGGAACAGATGTATGATTCATCCTTACTTCCCTACTGGTGATCAACACTCAGCACCGGCACTCCTGTGAGTAATCCCTCCAGGCCTCTGTCGGCCATGCCACCCTCTGCAGCTGCCCGGCTCTGCTGCCTAAGTTCTCATCTCTGAATGGCAGCCTTCCTGCCTGTCTCCCTGACTCCAGTCTCTCCCCGCTGTGGTCCATCTTTAAACTGAAATCCAGCTACTTCCTAACGCCAATCCACCATACCTCCCTGCTAAATGCACGGCTGCATTCTGTGACCTCAAGCTCTAGTCCAGACTGCAAGGTAGCAGTCCTCTGGGACCAAGCCTTTGTCCACACGTCCACCTCCATCACTCCTTCCCCAAAGCCAGTGTTCTAATGCCACCTGTCACCAGTGGGTCAGGAGACGCCCAGTGCTGTGGGCCCCCTCACTGCATGTTCCTGCTCCTGCATTAGCCACGCTCCTTCCCAGCTGTCTTCCTGAAGGGCTCCTACTGCCCTTCAAGGTTGGTTCACAAGTCACAGCTTCCTGAGCGTGCGCCCTTTCCCAAGCACTATTCTCAGGAATCCTCAGCAGTCTGTCCATAGCTCTCTGTCTTTAACAAACTACTAGTTTATACGTCACCACCCACCCTGCTTTCTATCCAGAACAGGGTTTACTTCTTGTTCATCTTTGTACCCCTGCTACTTCCCAGGGTGAATGAGTGAACAGTAAGTATTTGACTATATATAATTATATGGTCTTAAAAGACTGCATTCTGAGACCTCCCTAGAGGTCTAGTGGTTAAAACTCTACGTTTCCAGTGTAGGGACACAGGTGTGATCCTTGGTTGGGGAACTAAGATCCTGTATATTATGGGTTGTGCCCCCCTCGAAAGACTGCATTTTCAATTGCAGTCTCTACAATTTTAAATCAAAAGGATTGAAAGTAACTTAAGCTAACTACTGTCATATATATTCCAAACTCTGAGCATAGTATTCACAACTTCAATCAGGTTTTCAAAGCTGTTATTATCAGAGAATTGTATACAGTTCTGCAAGGCTAGCCTTTTAATCCTTACAATCCAATAAGGCAAAGGGTTGCAAATATGTGGTAGAAAGAGGTGGGTGTAGTGGGAAGAATATGTGGAGTATAGAGAGTCATTATTTATTCTCCACTGTGCTAGATACAAAGGAGGGTATTCCACTCCTCTTTCTACTTGGAGTCTCACAGTGAAACATGACATATAGACAATTATTCTCAAGTAATCAACAAGCTATGGTCAATGTCCTATATATAAAAACAGACTAAGCTTTCTTTCTCTGAGCAATGCTTTGCTCAAAGTCCTATATGGGTTTTTTCATGTTTAGGCTACAAGTTTTCCAAATTTAATAAATAAAAAAAGCAACCATTCTCACCACATATGTCCCATATACATACCAGGCCAAGTAAGAAACCCCCCAAAGGCCTGGGTTAAGCCTTTCAGCCATAAAGTTTTTTCCAGCAGGGCATCAAAGTCCATGGATGGCTGGTTCTGAAGCAGGACAGTGACTATTAGTGGCCACGGGCTCAGGACCAGGTTTTGAATTTGGAGAAGCTGCATTTTATAGGCAACTTCAGTGACAAAGGTGTGCATCTCCTCCGACTGTTTCTGAGGAATATATCTAAAAGGAAGAATACAGAACAAGCAATCACAGTTCTGCCACTTAGACAACGTGAGAGGAGAAGGGAACAGGAGAAGACAGACCCTTCAGAGGATTCTCATGCTTTATGCCAACTCAATTCTCTCAGGTCACACTGAAAAAATATACCTGACTTTACTAAAGTGTGATGTGTCTGTCTGCCTTGAGGGTATGCTCTTGACAGGTGATTAAAAATACTCAAGCTAACAGGGTTCTATTAGCCCTGATTTCAGGCCAAAACAAATAAACAAACAAACAACATTTCTGCTGCTTTGTAAGTGGGATAGATCACTTCTTTTGTGAAAAGTAATGCCTCCTCCAGTGGACTGAACTACTATGCCTCATTCAAATCCACAGTATTTTGAACATGTCTCTTGTAGAACGTACCAATCAGGTTATGACAGGTATATGTTCTGTTGGCAACTGCTCACGTCTGCACTGCTAGGCTGTACAGTGGGCCTGACTGCCACACCGTCCTTCTGAAAAGTTTCAGGGCACCTGACCGGTGTTGCCAGGGTCCTCCCCTGACACACTCCTCATGCCTAGACCACTAAACACTGCATTGGATGATATCAGGAACCTACTCAGCTGGTTGGACCAAGGATATGCATATGACCTGACAGCAGTCACATAATACCCACAAAATAATGTGAAAGTGAGAACTCCCAGTGAGAACTCCCTGGTAATGGATAGAACTGGCCAATTTGAGACTGAAAGAGTGAAAGCTTGTGTCCACAAAAAGCTACCTATCTGCTTCTGATAGCTAATGAAGCTGGAGCTGCCGTGGGGCCACTGGCACTCCAGATAAATTAGGAACGACGCTGCAGCTGCGTGAGGCCTGACTGAGCGGGTGGTCTGTCTCCTTTACTCCCGCAGGTGTACTGTTCTGCATTAAGAAACTCCCAAATGCGTGTTTGTAGCTGCATCCTGAGAGAACCTGTTTCCTTGCCCATAAAACTATAACCTTCTTGAGAACAGGGACTCACTCCCATTCACTATTACTAACAGACCTTTTCAGGATCAAAAAAAAATACTGACTGGCCTACCAAAAGTGCTCAACAATTCCCATACATGTGCTTGTTAACACACTTTTCTTGTTTGTGCTTTTAAGTTTGCAGGTTACTGGGGAGGGAGCCTGGGGAGAAGGAATCAGAAGAAACATCTGTCACTTTGTGAGCAGGCAATGGGGTCCTGTGTTTGTTTCAGCACTGTCTGGCTTGGCACGTTTAATATACACACTGCAGCTGTCTGGAAAACACATTAATTGAAGCTTTCTCTTCTCCAGGGTATCATCTCAGAAAAGCAAGTTTCAGTTCTTCAAGTGGTCAACTCAAGAATTACAATGAACACTTTTAGATTTTCATCCTTGTTTCTATGTCAGTTATGAAAACACAGGCCTTGCACCTGGGAACCAAGTTATACGGGCTCCGAGCCATCCTCCCAGCGGCCAGAGATCGAAGCGACACAGGGTCTCCAAAGTACACGTGAATGTTTCCAAACTTCTCAGAGAGGATTCTCCTGGCTTTCAACAATCCCTATGAGTGTCACAACAGGAGGGAAAAATAGGAATAAATCCAGAAATTAGTTGACAAATAAACTAGCATTTTCTACAAATTCTAGTAAAGTCAAGCTTGGCTATCAAGCTTTACGTACAGTTGTAGATTCTTTCGGCTTAGGAACCCCTAGAAGCTCATATGCATACAGAGTTTCTTCCAATATCCTATCGTAACTGATGCTGATTGGAACAAGGTAGGTATCAAAAACTTCTCTTTTAAAAAATGGTTCCATCACAATATTCAGAAGACCTGGAAATGCAGGGAGAAAGAGCTTTTCATACATATTGAAAAGGAGAGCAAACAAGGGCATGGGAAGATACTAACAGTATATGTTTATATACCAAGCCCATAAATATGATATAGACAGTTGCACTTATAAAGAAACACTTGCACTTATAAGGTAAAGAATATATTGAGAAAAAAAAAAAAAAAGTAAGTGTCATGTTCTATTAAGCAGCTATGATGACACCACACCTGAAGCCTTTGGGTTTGTATTTTTCCTTCACTCTGTAAGAACCTACCAAATTTTGGAGTCAATGTCTTGGCAGAGCGGCTTCTTGTCCCTTCGAGGAAAAATTCAACAGGAGCATAACCATTCTTTAAAGAGAAAACACAAACAAACAAAACAAAACACAAAACCCGTTGCCTACTCTCAAAGTGATAAATGCTTCTTTTGATTCATTTTCCCGAGTTCCCTCCCCAGCCCCCTGAGCAAACACTGCTCACAGTGAAACTTAAACAAGGGAGCCACACAGAGTAAACAGATTGCTGAGGTTATGTACATTCCTCGAGGGGAAAGAAACAGCTATGTGGTCCACTCAAAAGTTAAGAATTTAAATAAGACCTTACAGCAAACACCAGTGAAAAGAAAGCACAGCTTGAAAGCACTGGGTAGTTAGCTGCATTTACCCGTAACATGGTTTTCACATATTCGGAGAACACGGCCCAGTAGAGCTTATTGCCGCCAAAGGTACGGCGCATGAAGAAAGCCCCCGACATCCGCAGCAGCTCGCCAATCATCTTCATTCCCAGGAAGTCTACCAAAGAAAGGCTGGTTAATATTCATCCAGAGTGCAACTTCCTACAAATATCTCAAGTCAAATGCTATGAAGATAGGTTTTATGTATGTAAGACACTCCTCATCTTAAGAAGAAACATCTAATGGGATTATGGGAAAGAA
This sequence comes from Madoqua kirkii, assembly GCA_006408675.1. Classification (NCBI taxonomy): domain Eukaryota; kingdom Metazoa; phylum Chordata; class Mammalia; order Artiodactyla; family Bovidae; genus Madoqua; species Madoqua kirkii. The sequence continues at coordinate 27,958 of SJYC01059114.1, forward strand.
TGGCCTTGGTGGGCAGGTGCTGGTAGGGGGGTTACCTCGTGCACCTTCCTTCCCATGCACCTCTGCATCTATAACCAGACCAGCTAGAGACAGGGGCAGCAGCCTCAACTGTGGCATCGTGCCAACCTTTTTAGTCAGAACTGCTGCTGACCTCAATGACATGAGTGAGTACTCAGTAGTTTGTGTCCAATTCTTTAAGACACTATGCACTGTACTTGGCCAGGCTCCTCCATCCATGAGATTCTCCAGGAAAGAATATTGGAGTGGGATGCCATGCCCTTCTCCAGGGGATCAAATTGGCATTTCCTGCATTTCCCACACTGGCAGGCAGATTCTTTACCCACTGAGCCACCTGAGAAGCCTGGCCTTGATGACACATCAACACATCTTTCATTAAAAAAGAAAAGTCAACAATGAAAAGAAAGAGTTCACTATCAGTTTTTAAAAAGTTCTTTTCATTTTTACCTAATTTTCAAATAACTTTTTCACATGTCTATATAGATGGAAATACTTTTAAAGTGCTGAGGTTCCTGGCAGTTTTTATTTTACCGTTAGTGCTCAGTTGTGTCTGACTCTTTGTGACCTCCTGGACTGTAGCTCACCAGGCTCCTCCATCCACGGAATTTTCCAGGCAAGAATACTGGAGTAGGTTGCCATTTCCTCTTCCAGAGGATCATCCTGGCCCAGGGATCAAACTCATATCTCTTTAGTCTCCTGCTTTGGCAGGCAGATTCTCGACCACTGTGCCACCAGGGATTATTAACCAAGGTGTTGATTAAATCCAGGTGGCTCAGATGGTAAAGAATCTGCCTGCAATGCAGGAGACCCAGGTTTGATCCCTGGGTCGGGAAGATCCCCTGGAGAAGGAAATAGCAAACCACTCCTCCAGCATTTCTGTCTGGAGAATCCTAGGGACAGAGAAGCCTGGTGGGCTACGGTCCATGGGGTCACAAAGAGTCAGACATGACTAAGCAGGTGCATACATGGCTGAATCCCAGCTTTCCTGGCTACCTATAAGGGAGATAAAAACAGTTTCTTTGCATTGGTAATCCTACTTCTTGGAATCAATTCTACAGAAATAAAAGCATTAATATGAAAATATATTGAAAAGTTGTTTGTTATGGCAAAACTACTACATTATGATACATATACACTGCTGAATATTATGAGGCAATAAAAATCTTAGACGTGAAGTTAGAATCTTACCAGAAATGTCGCACCACATACAAAGATTAAACCAAAACATATCAAGGACCTAAATATAAAACCTAAGTCTATAGAACTTTTAAAGAAAATATGGAGGGAAAGCTTTATAACATTGGATTTGACAATGATTTCTTGGATATGAGACCAAAAGCACAGAAAATAAAAGAAACAACAGACAAATTGGACTACAGTTGTCCTTGAGTTGGGAGAAGTCCATGGGGGACTGGTTCTGGGACTCTCTGTGTACAAAACACTTGGATGCTCAAGTCCCTTATATAAAAGGGCAGAGTATTTGCATATAACCTAGCACACCTTCATACACTTTAAATCAGCTCCAGATTACTTATAATTCTTACTACAACTGCTTGTAAATAGCTGTAAGTATATTGTAAATGCTATGCAAATAGTTTCCTGTGAATGGCAAGTTCAATTATTGCTTTTTGGAACTTTCTGGAGTTTTTAGTCCAAATATTTTTGATCTGTTGCTGGTTAAATCCATGGATACAGAACTTGTGGACACAGACCACTGACTGTAAAATCAAAATGAAAAACTTCCACTCATCAAAGGATATAATCAACAGAGTGAAAAGGGATAAAATATTTACAATCACATATCTGATACAGAATATATAAAGAACTCCTATAGCTCATCAACAAAGAAAACAAACAATCCAATGGACTTAAAATACTCCTCTGAAGAGGATACAGAACTGGCCAACAAGCACATGAAAAGATGCTTAACATAACTAATCACCAGGGAAATACAAATACTCATCATGATATATCACTTCAAACCCATTATGAAGACTATTATTAACAACAAAACAACAAAAATCTAAAAACCAGAAAATAATAAGTGTTGGTTGGATGTGGAGAAATTGAACCTGCATGTACTGCTGGGGTGCAGCCACTACAAAAAAAAAAAACACGGCAGTTCCTCAAAAAATTAAAAATAAAATTACCATCTAACCCAGCAATTCTACTTCTGGGTATATACCTGGAAGACCTGAAAGCAGAGACTCAAACAAGTATTTATCCATCTACACTCACTGCAGCACTATTCACAACAGCCATAAGGTGGAAGCATCCCAAGCATCCAAGGATGATGAATGAATAAAGAAAATATGGTATATATAATCAGTGGGAGATAGTGAAGGACAGGGAAGCCTGGCATGCTGTAGTCCATGGGGTTGCAGAGTCAGACACGATTTAGCAACTGGACAACAATACACTGGAGTATTATACAGCCTTAAAAAAAGAAGAAAATTCTGATAGACACTACAATATGGATGAACCTTGAGGACACTATGTTGTGTGAAGTAGGCTGGTAAAAGAAGGACAAATCCTGTGTAATTCTACTTTGCAGAAGGTAGTGGATAGTCAAATTTGTAGAGATAGAAAGCATTAACAGAATAGTGGCTGCCAGGGGGTGCAGGGAGAATAGAATGAGAGGTTAAGTGTTAAATGAAGACAGAATTTCATTTTTGCAAGATGAGAAGACTTCAGTGGATAGACTGTAGTACAAGAGTGTGAACTTTACATCACTGAACTGTGCACTGAAAAATGATGAAGATGGCAAATTTTATGCTTTGTGGATTTTAACACAACTGAAAAATAGAAAAAAGAGTTTAGACCTATTTTTTTTTAGATTTAAAATATTTTTTATTTTACGGCTGCACTGCACAGCATGTGGGATCTTAGTTCTCTGACCAGGGACTGAACCCGCATCACCTGCATTAGAAATGTGAAGTCTTAACCAACAGATCGCCATGGAAGTCCCTTTAGATTTTTAAAAATTTTCTTACCTTTTAAAAAAAGTTTAGATCTATTTATTGACCTATGGAAATAGCCACTGATGCACTATCAAATAAAACAAACAAACAAACAGTAGGGTAGCATAATCTCCTTTTTCAACCTAAACCAAAAGCCCTATGTGCATGTATGCTTGCTTATGTCTGTTCAGGCCAGCAGAGCACAATACAGAGGACACAACCCAACGATTACACCTGGAACTGGAGGGAAGGAGGGAGAGGCTGTTATATTTCCATCATTTTCTTCAACTTCCTTGGAATTGTTAAAATCGTTCTAGTGATAGCTTTAATTTTTATAACAAAAAAAAAAAAAAAGGAAAGTAGAAGACCGAAGCATACCCATTCCCGCTGCTATGACCGGCACAGGTAAGTCATAGTTGTACAAAAGGAAAGACAACATCAGAAAGTCGACGTAGCTCCGATGGCTGGGCAGCAGGACAACTGGGTGCTCCTGGATGGCTCGCTGCAGCTTTAAGACAAAGGTTACACTTGGAACACTTTCAGTCTTCGCGCTTATTGAAACTGTATCTTATATCAGAAAGTGGAAGAATGTGCTACAGGGGGAACACTAACACTGTTTTTCTGCCTCTCTGACCCCATACACAAAACTTATTTCTGAGTTCTAGCTAAATAATCTCATATAATGCAAGAATATTAAAAATTTAAAATTTATAGATCATAATAATAGTCATGGTGATGATCACTAACACATATTAGTTGAGCAGCAATTAAGCATTTTACATGCATTGTTTAATATCACACATATTTGTAAATAAGGCTTAAGCCTTATTCAGCTTCCTTGGTTGTGACATAGTCACGCCACTAATGTTCACTGGGAACTGGGAATGAATCTGAAGTCAGTCTGAGTTAAGAAGTCAACAGTCAGCTGCTGTACTAGACTGACTGGTGGTCTGTAGGAAAAAAGAACAAGAATTCTCTCTCAGAGATTAAAAAAAAAAATTACACATTGTTAGGACCAAGAAAAGGAATGGTACTTTTCTATTTATACACTAGACTCAGGGAGAGTGGATAGCCGGTAGTAGGGACAAATGCAAATGAACTTCCCAATACATTTCTCAGGCTAGCAACCTCAAACATGCTCAGTGTGTCCACATACCCTTTGTTTTTCTGAACTCTGAGGTAAGGTAGTTTGTAGTCAGTTAGGATCTAGCCAGCAACATTCCCTGCCCCTAGAACTGTACGAAACACCCTCCCGCAGAGATCCAAATAGTTAAGTAAGCAAGGGAGAAATAAAAAAAAAAAAAAAAAAGGAAAGTAGAAGACCGAAGCATACCCATTCCCGCTGCTATGACCGGCACAGGTAAGTCATAGTTGTACAAAAGGAAAGACAACATCAGAAAGTCGACGTAGCTCCGATGGCTGGGCAGCAGGACAACTGGGTGCTCCTGGATGGCTCGCTGCAGCTTTAAGACAAAGGTTACACTTGGAACACTTTCAGTCTTCGCGCTTATTGAAACTGTATCTTATATCAGAAAGCGGAAGAATGTGCTACAGGGGGAACACTAACACTGTTTTTCTGCCTCTCTGACCCCATACACAAAACTTATTTCTGAGTTCTAGCTAAATAATCTCATATAATGCAAGAATATTAAAAATTTAAAATTTATAGATCATAATAATAGTCATGGTGATGATCACTAACACATATTAGTTGAGCAGCAATTAAGCATTTTACATGCATTGTTTAATATCACACATATTTGTAAATAAGGCTTAAGCCTTATTCAGCTTCCTTGGTTGTGACATAGTCACGCCACTAATGTTCACTGGGAACTGGGAATGAATCTGAAGTCAGTCTGAGTTAAGAAGTCAACAGTCAGCTGCTGTACTAGACTGACTGGTGGTCTGTAGGAAAAAAGAACAAGAATTCTCTCTCAGAGATTAAAAAAAAAAATTACACATTGTTAGGACCAAGAAAAGGAATGGTACTTTTCTATTTATACACTAGACTCAGGGAGAGTGGATAGCCGGTAGTAGGGACAAATGCAAATGAACTTCCCAATACATTTCTCAGGCTAGCAACCTCAAACATGCTCAGTGTGTCCACATACCCTTTGTTTTTCTGAACTCTGAGGTAAGGTAGTTTGTAGTCAGTTAGGATCTAGCCAGCAACATTCCCTGCCCCTAGAACTGTACGAAACACCCTCCCGCAGAGATCCAAATAGTTAAGTAAGCAAGGGAGAAATTAGTCACAGGAGGAAAAAGAAGAAATACTTGGAAGCCAAGTAGGAGACTGAATAAAAACAGCATTAAAAGGCATGAGCAGGAAGGCCAATGAAGGTAAGAGCTTCCAAGTAAATTTTAAAAATGTATTAAAAAATAAATAGATAAAATAATCTTCACAGAGAAAGCTCTTATTTCCAGAAAAAAAGTATTAAATGACAGGAGTGATGGAATTAGAAAAAAACACCGTTTGGCAATCATAAGAGTAATAACTGGATTCAAGAAAAAGTCATTAGTGGGTATAAAAACTAACAGAGGAAAGTATGATGAAAAACAGGAATCTGAAGCTCTCCCCAGGGTGTGTAAAATTACAAGGGGACAGAGAGAAACTCTACAGTGAGAAACACAGCAGAGAGCGGTGAGCAACTGACGAATGTGAGCATTACCAGGAACAAGCAGACAGAGGCCACCTGCTCACAGGCCGACACAGAGGACACGGCCTTAGCCTGAGTGAGCAAGCAGCTCCGATCCAGATCAAGGGGCAGCAGAAAACACCTGGTCTGTTTCCTTCAAAAGCAGTTTCATGAAACACAAACAAAGACCAAGGAACTGTTCTAGACTAAAAGACTCCAAAGAGATATGGAAGCTGACTGCGACATATGACACAGGACTTTCCTTGCCTGTATGTGACAGAGCTGGGACAGCTGGGGAGATATGAGAAAGATCTGTACTACCAGCGTTGGTCAATGGTAAGTTGCTTCTTTTGATAATTACACCACAAGAGAATGTCTTTGTTTATAGGAAAAACACGCCAGAAAGGTGTGTGAGTAACAGGAGAATGTTGCAGAACTTCAGTGAAACATATATAGGAACTCTCTTACTACTCAGTGAACATCTGACATTAGCTTAGTCTGTCAAGTCTGTGAGTACGTGACCAAGTTGGTTTGTCTGAAGCCTGCAGGTCTGAAGGGAAGAGGGAGAAACACTCATCAGAGAGGCAGAGCTGCTTTCTGCTCAGGTTGGACGCCACTTGACAGCCAGGAGCTGCTCATCCAGTGCAAAGTGAGGTGCCTCTGAGCTGAAGAAGCTGTGAGGGGTTGAAGGAGAGATTGTTTTTTAACAAGCAATACTCACTTTCTGAATCCCTTCTTCATTTACACGCACTTTTGAGAAAATCTGTTTAAATATTTTACTCAGGGCAAAGGCAAAAAACCGAATGGCTCCTAGACGCAGCTTGTGGCTCATTTCATCCAGGATCTCACAGGCTTCCTCTCGGAGGACCTCGACAGGTTGAAGGGATTCCTTGGAAAGCTAAAAAGGAAAGCAGGGATAAATTTCTGGGGAAGAGTAAAAAGTCCAAATTCTTTTTGCTCAAATCAGCAGGACCAGTTCCAAATGGACTAATGTTATATAACTCACAAATGGCATGTTTTCTTCTTAATTTAAATGGATATGATTTAAGCTTGTATCCAAATTCTCTTACCTCTTCATCTAATTGTTCAGTGCTATTACAAGGTAACAGCATACAAGGTGAAAACATAAGATTCTACTGAAATAACCACTCACTGTATTACATATGCAGGTCACTGGTACAAAAATCTCTGAGCTGTCAAAGGATAATTAGTGAAATTCATGACCTCACAATGGAATGCTCTTCATTCATATGGCATGCAACATCTTTCTGTACAGAGAACAAAATGCTGGCTGTGTGCTGGGGCTGTCAAGTGCCTGGAGACAAACAAGTCACAGCTTCTGTCCTCAAAGAGCCTAATCTGTTCCTTTAACTTCCCCCTAAAAAAGCACTTTGAAAAAGATTGAAATCTATGTAATAAATAATATTTGTTCTTACTAAAGGAGAAAGCTCTTAAAGATGAGGATGGGATGTTAGAGCCCCAATCTCCCCAGTTACATGCAGTGAAGGAGTTTCACTTTTTGAAAAAACTGAGGTGAATTTAACATACAAATTGCCATATCAAAGGTAATAATAGGTCAGTGGCATTTAGTACTTTCACAAATGTATAATTATCCTCTACTTAGCTCCATATTTCAGCTTTTCTCTAACATTTTAAGATTTTTTTTTTAATATGGACCATTTTTAAAGTCTTCATCAATTTGTTACAATATTACTTTTGTTTTATGTTCTGGTTTTGGGCTGTGAGGCATGTGGGATCTGAAGTCCGCAACCAGGGATTGTAGCCCCAGCACTGGATGGCAAAGTCTTAAGCACTGGATCGCCAGCAAGTCCCTGTATCTGAGCTTTTGAGGAGTCAGTTCAACAGGCCCAAGACTGTGAGACGAAGATAAATTGCTTCCTCTTAACCGGTACTCCCTTATTTTACTCAGAGCTTATCCTTATACACAGAAAAGTGATGAAGCAAGAAAGGTTTAGTGATATGATCAGGACAGAGCCAATGATGAATATAAACAGACCGGAGACTGAATGAACAGGGGGTGGGAAAGTGAAGACAGCAGCCACAGAGCGAATAACTGAAAAGTCTGAATGAGGAGCACAGAGAGGACAACAGTCACAGCAAAAATGTTTCCAAACTTTGAAAAGCCTTTATATCATCACTGCATTTAAAAAACTATGATAAAATACAACATAAAATTTACCATTCTATTTTTAAGTGTAAAGTTTGGTGGCATTGGACCTGTTGTCAGATTAAGGGAAGAATCAACAGAGAAAGAAAGGCTGAAGAGAGAGACAGGGAGAGGCTTCTGCTACAAGTCTCAGAAGAGATTAACGTGTGCTCGTCAAAGGCCTTGTCACCGAGCCCATACTGAAGACACGTGGAGACTGGAGACGGCGCAAATGCAGACACGCCTGAAGATAAGGAATAGGAACCTGAGGAAAATGATTTCTTTTTCATTATTCCAAAGTAAAACATGATTGTTTGCTAATGGCAAGAGGGTAGAGTCTAATAAGAGCTTAACGATTGGCAGATTTAGGGGACGGGAAGGGAGTGATGTAAGAAGGGGTCTCAAGTCTGGAGATCACTGATGTGTACAACTCTGCCCGTCCTCCCAGGAGCAGCCGGGTACCTGGAGACATGAGCAGAGAGCCACGCTGACACAGACCCTGGGCAGTCTGGAAGGCAGACTGGGGCACATGAGGATTAAAGCTACTGCTGACATAATTAAGCAAGTAATCCTAGCAAAGGCTAGTTAGGAAGAGAGGACAGAAACACAGAATTAGAAAAAGGGAAAAAAGGAGGACTCAAGGATTTGGTGGGAATGGATTTCGGGAAATGAGCCTAGGAAAGGGACTACACTTGGAAAACTATCAAGATAGTTCAGACCAGAGACAGGAGAGCCCCAAACAAAGGGAAGAATGGGTGCTGAAGAGCAGGGTAAGGGCAGAGTGGCGCTCAGGTTTAGGCAAAAGAATGGGCAGCAGGGCCATCCTCTCAATAGAAAGTGCAGACAGGGACACTGCAGGGGTTAAGAAGGCAGATATGCTGATTTTGAAGTATTTGTGAGACACAGAAATTAGATATCCAGCAGGGAGGAGGGCTCTCAGAGATAAAATTCTGAATGCCAATAATCTAGCCAAGGGTAGAGATATCGTTTCGATATCCTCAGACTATAGATGAAAACTGAAATGATAAGAATGGATAAAATCGATCAGGAAGACTATAGAGAGGAAGAGAAAGAGGCTGTTAAGATTCAATCCTGAGAAACACTGGCAGATGTAAAAACATATAAAATAGATTAACAAGGAAGATGTAAGAAGAGAATCACTTGTGTGATGTCACAGACGTCCAGGCAAGACAGCCTGAGGAAGAGAGTGCCCAACAACAGTGACACACAGTAACCGACAAAGAGGGGACTAAACGGGTCCCTGGGATCGGGTTACTTGGAGACCCACAGTAACTTTTACTGGATGAATTTCAGCAAATGAACTTCTGAAACTGGGATGTGAGGAGGGCATCTGGTCCCATCACTTCATGGCAAATAGATGGGGAAACAATGGAAACGGTGACACTTTATTTTGGGGGGCTCCAAAATCACTGCAGATGGTGACTGCGGCCATGAAATTGAAAGACGCTTGCTCCTTGGGAGAGAAGTTCTGACCAACCTAGACAGCATATTAAAAAGCAGAGACATTACTTTGCCAACAAAGGTCCATCTCATCAAAGCTATGGTTTTTCCAGTAGTCATGTATGGATGTGAGAGTTGGACTATAAAGAAAGCTGAGCACCAAAGAATTGATGCTTTTGAGCTGTGGTGTTGGAGAAGACTCTTTGAGAGTCCCTTGGACTGCAAGGAGATCCAACCAGTCAATCCTAAAGGAAATCAATTGTGAATATTCATTGGAAGGACTGATGCTGAAGCTAAAACTCCAATACTTGGGCCACCTCATGCAAAGAGCTGACTCACTGGAAGACCCTGATGCTGGGAAAAATTCATGTCAGGAAAAGAAGGGGACAACAGAGGATGAGACAGCTGGATGGCATCACCAACTCGATGGACATGAGTTTGAGTAAGCTCCGGGAGATGGTGATGGACAGGGAAGCCTGGCATGCCTCAGTCCATGAGGTCAAAAAAAGAGTCAAACACAACTGAGCGACTGAACTGAACTGAAGAGAGCAGCTTATGCTCTAAGGAGTCAGGATAAGAAGGGAAAGAGAACTGGAGATTTAAAAGAAAGAATATAAGGCCAGGAAGGGACCTTCCTCCAGGCAGGAAATGTATATGCCAGTTTGAGCCAGCAAAGAATGCTGGGGAGTAGGAAAAACAAGATACCTGGAGACAGGAAGGATGTGAACAGATGAAGAACACAAGTTAACAGGCTTCTTGTTCAGGAGGAATGCCTTCTTCAAGGCACTGGAGGAAACCCAGAGAAGCAGAGAATGACCTGGTCTCTTATTCCGTGCAGCTGGGCTTCTCATTTGCCCAACAGATAAGCCGTCCCGATAGAGCCCTCTTTCTGGAAACCTACAGGAAGCTAGTCTTCCAACGGCTTGTGCCCAGTGTTATTCCTCGTCAGTCTATTCTCCACCTCACAAATCTGAATGGCCTCTTAAATGCAGACGTAATCACTTCATGCTACCACACTCTGTGAGATAAAGGGAGCCTGAGGTGGAGCAGTGGCAGCAGAGATGGAAAGAAAATAGACAAGTGCTATTTTTAGGGGAGCCCCTCCCTGTTAGGAGAGCACTTCAGCAGCTCTCAGTGACTGACAGTGTATGAGAGGAAAGAAGTGGAAGATGGCATCCAGAGTTTTGGTGTGAGCAACTAACACATGGTGAGCAGCATTCTTGGAGACAGGGTAATCTGGGGTTGGGGATGGGGCGTGGAGCATAGCCATGGCACGAGGGTGAGGTGAATCAAAGACTTTGATTTATACATCTTGAATATGAGGTGCTTTTGGAACTTCCAAGAGGATATCCAATAAACTATAAAAATACACAAATGAAATTCCAAAGAGATCTGGGCTGAAGCAATAGACACTAATTATCTATATTATTTATAGTGTACTATTTTTATATAGTAATATTATAATCAAGATTGCTAGGAAAAATATCAATAACCTCAGATACACAGATGACACTTCCCTTTGGGCAGAAAGAAAAGAAAAACTAAAGAGCCTCTTGATGAAAGTGAAAGAGGAGAGTGAAAAAGTAGGCTTAAAACTCAACATTCAGAAAACTAAGATCATGGCATCCGGTCCCATCACTTCATGACAAATAGATGGGGAAACAATGGAAACAGTGACTTTATTTTGGGGGGTTCCAAAATCACTGCAGATGGTGACTGAAGCCACGAAATTAAAAGATGCTTGCTTCTTGGAAGAAGAGCCATGACCAATTTAGACAGCATATTAAAAAGCAGAGACATTAGTGACAAAGGTCTGTCTAGACAAAGCTATGGTTTTTCCAGTAGTCATGTATGGTTGGGAGAGTCAGACTATAAAGAAAGCTGAGTACTGAAGAATTGATGCTTTTGAACTGTGGTATTGGAGAAGACTCTTGTTAGTCCCTTGGATTGCAAGGAGATCCAACCAGTCAATCCTAATCGACTGATTTTGGACTGATCCAAAATCAGTCCTGAATATTCATTGGAAGGATTGATGCTGAATCTCCAATACTTTGGCCACCTGGTATGAAGAACTGACTCACTGGAAAAACCCTGATGCTGGGAAAGATGGAAGGCAGGACGAGAAGGGGATGACAGAAGATGATATGGTTGGATGGTATCACCGACACAATAGACATGAGTTTGAGTAAGCTCCAGAAGTTGGTGATGGACAGGGAAGCCTGGCATGCTGCAGTCCATGGGGTTGCAAAGAGTAGGACACAACTAAGCAACTAAACTGAACTGAATATTATAATATGGAGACATTAGTATAAGCAAGGTACTTAAAATTCTGGCAATAAATAAAACTGCCCAGTGAATGAGTAGAATAAGAAGGGGAGAAAACAAAATCTTGAGCAATAGCAATATTTAAAGAGATAGGTTAAAAAAAAGAAGTCTGTAAAGACAACTGAGGAATAATAAAACATGTGGTGGGTAAGTGGAAGAGTATGGTGTCATGGAAAGAAAGGAGAAAGCATGTGCCAAAAGTTAGTCAGGATTTGAACTAGGTTGATTTTAGTCACAAGGAAGGAAGTCATTCACAGCCTTGGAGAGAAATACTACAAGGGGCTGGAAGCCAGTCCATGAAGGGTGACAAAGTAGGGCAAGAGGCATAGAAACCAGCCAACTTCTTCAAAGGGGAGAGAAGTGGGAAAGGAAGAGAGGGGTACTAAGGAGAGAAGAAACGTGGTCAAAGGGGGTCTATTTAAGCTGGAAGAGCAGTGAGCATATTAAATGCTAATGGTAAAGAGCTGATAAAGAGGAAGAAGCTGAGACATCTGACTGGGCAGGCAAGAGAGCCAAGTCCCTGAGGATGAGGAGGAGGAGGGATCCAGAGTGAAGGAGTGGGGTTACGGACTAAACTCAAACAGAACGGGGTCCATTTAAGAAAGTGATGTATATTAGGTGCAGGTAAATTAGAAGCCTGATCACAGCAAGTTCAAAGAGTTCTCACATAATGGCTTAAATTTTTTTTGTGAAGTAGGAAGAAAAGTCATCTGTCTCGAGTACGTGGAGGTAGATTTGGAGGTTCAAGGAGAACTGGGCAATTCAAAAGTGCCATTTAGGAGAAAGGGAGGAGACAAAGAAAAGAGAAGAACGTCTGGGTCCTAACCCAGAGCAATTAGGTCAGAATCCCTATGGATGGGACCAAAGTATTTTTCTTTTCCCATTAATTCAAGAAATATTTATGAACGTGCACTATGTGCTAGGTACCAGGAATGTAGCAATTTAAAAGAGAGAAAGAGACAAGTTCTCTAGGTGATTCTCATAAAGAGTCAGTATTGAGAACAACTGCCTTTATCTTCTAACAGATGAGGAAACTTGACTTCACTTACGTGAAGTGAGAGAAGATCAATAATTTCCCCAAGACAGATCACGCTAGATGAAAACAATATGATTAATAGCACAGGTCATAAGACTAAATCAGAGGAAAACAGACAGCAACTAATACAGACAATAAAGAGTTTTCCTGAGAATTCCATGGCAGATCAGTGGTTAGAACTCTGTGGTTTCACTGCCACAGGCCCAGGTTCAATTCCCTGGTCAGAAAATTAAGATTTTGCAAGCCATGTGGTGTAGCCAAAAAAAAAAAAAAATTAAGAATTTTCCATAAACCTGACTCACCTCCACTTAAATGCCAAAGAAGCAGGATCTCTCCGTGAATATCAAGGTGTAGAAGCACACTACCACGTGAAGGGCCGCCACCGGGAAGCTCCAATCATGCCAGCCCAGGACTTCAACTTGGACATCTCAAGTGACGTGTCCAGAGCACGGAGCACAGCTTCTCTCTTCAGCCCTCTTCTCAGCCCTCTTCTAAGCCCCTAACTCAGTAAATGGCTCCATCAGCCCTGATTCGGCCTTTCCTTCACTTCATTCACCCAAATGTGAGATGTAGGTACAGGGACTTTTAAAGGCTCCCTGAATAATTTTAATGTGCCATGAGGTTTGAAAACCACAGGAAAAAAGTTATTTGTTCTGCTAGGAACACTCTTCTTCATCCATTTCACATGGAAAATCCCTACAATCTTTTGAGCCTCATTTAAAAAATAACTTCTTTTACTCCTGCACAAAATTAATTGCCCCGGGCGTTGTCTCTGGGTTTCCCTGGTGGCTCAGATGTTAAAGCATCTGCCTCCAATGTGGGAGACCCGGGTTCGATCCCTGGGTCGGGAAGATCCCCTGGAGAAGGAAATGGCAACCCAATCCAGTATTCTTGCCTGGAGAATCCCATGGACAGAGAAGCCTAGTAGGTTACAGTCCACAGGGTCGCAAAGAGTCCGACACAACTGAGAGACTTCACCTCACCTCATGATTAATTAATGTCCTTGTACACTGGCCTCCCTCTAGCATGTCTTGTGTATGTATTTCATTGTAACTTACTGCACATCTGTCATCATTTCCTATTAGACTAAACACTCAAGAGGGCAAGAACTCTGCTCAACTAGCTCACTATTAGACACAATGTCTTGCAAAGAGGCTAACATGCATTATAGGTAAAATAAATATTGGATGAATGTGCTGAATACAGTGAAATCCCAAAAGATACATTAAAAATAGCAAAATAAATTCACAGAATCTAGAAGAGAAAGAAACTTATACACAATGAATGAATCTGGCTGTGGCTAAAGATGGAATCACTTACCTGTTTAATGACATAATGAATCTCTTCAGAATTGAGAACACTACATTTAATGTCACTTGGCTTACAAGGAGTAATTCCCTTATAGACAAGAGGTGTGTAGCATTTCATTGCAAACTTCAAGTCACTGACATGCCTCCTCTCCTCTAAAACATCTTCAAACTCATCCCACTTTTTGAGCTCTTTCTGCGGACAAGGCAAAGGAAAGAAAGTCAGGCACATGCTGTAAAATAAATTAAGACAGGTTAGGAACTACATTGGTAAGGTTTATGCCCTGGAGGGGGAAATGGCAACCCACTCCAATATTCTTGCCTGGGAAATCCCATGGACAGAGGAGCCTGGCTGCAGTTCATGGAGTCGACAGAGTCCAAAACAATTTAACAACTAAACTACTACTACAATCCCCACCACCATATGTATCCGAGAAAATTCCATACATGGAAAGAGTGGGTCTAAATAAATTTTTGCCTAAAAAAGAAAAAATAAATATTGGATGAATGTGCTGAATACAGTGAAATCCCAAAAGATACATTAAAAATAGCAAAATAAATTCACAGAATCTAGAAGAGAAAGAAACTTATACACAATGAATGAATCTGGCTGTGGCTAAAGATGGAATCACTTACCTGTTTAATGACATAATGAATCTCTTCAGAATTGAGAACACTACATTTAATGTCACTTGGCTTACAAGGAGTAATTCCCTTATAGACAAGAGGTGTGTAGCATTTCATTGCAAACTTCAAGTCACTGACATGCCTCCTCTCCTCTAAAACATCTTCAAACTCATCCCACTTTTTGAGCTCTTTCTGCGGACAAGGCAAAGGAAAGAAAGTCAGGCACATGCTGTAAAATAAATTAAGACAGGTTAGGAACTACATTGGTAAGGTTTATGCCCTGGAGGGGGAAATGGCAACCCACTCCAATATTCTTGCCTGGGAAATCCCATGGACAGAGGAGCCTGGCTGCAGTTCATGGAGTCGACAGAGTCCGAAACAATTTAACAACTAAACTACTACTACAATCCCCACCACCATATGTATCCGAGAAAATTCCATACATGGAAAGAGTGGGTCTAAATAAATTTTTGCCTAAAAAAGAAAAACAAAAAAAGAACAGGGTGTCCTGATGTTAGATTTTCACATAGCAAGAAAAAAAAGTAGCTATTGTTAGGATCAATGGATTGATATTAAATTGTAATATTTTATTTTTGATTGCTATCTTTATAAAGCCAGTGTCCCTGGGGGAAAGTTAACAAATACAGTCATAGTGGGGCCCTAAGGTCTAAAGCAAACCTGATCTATTTTACAGGTTTCATCCATCACATTTGTTTTGTCTGCCTCTTTTACTTGTTTTAAAAATTTTTTCATTTAAAATTTATTTGGCTGTGCCAGGCTTTACTTGCAGCATGCGAACTCAGTTGCGGCATGTGGAATCTAGTTCCCTGAGCAGGGATCCAACCTGGGCCCCCTGCATTGGGAGCAGAGTCTTAGCCACTGGACTAGAGGGGAAGTCCCTTCACTTAGTCTTAAAAGTTAAATCAAAGCGTACATTAGAAAGTTACCATTGTGTCAAATAAGAGTACATGGGTGCAAACTCAAGACAAAAGTGCTGCCATATAAGCTACTCTAGGACAGTTTTATACTTCGCTGTATTGGTTTCTTATCTTCTTTCAACCACTGCAAATCAGCTTTTAGCCAACCCACCCTCGAAATTACTTGTTATTAGGCTTCTAGATCATTAAATGATTTCTAAATTGTTAATTCTTAAAAGTTTGTTTTTCTGATGATAAAAGTAATAGTAGTAATCATCAGTACAGCTAACAGGCATCATTGCTTCCTAAGTGTCAGGCAGTATTCTAAATAAGAACTTAACCTCCACAAAGGGGCAATCCTCATAACAACCCTGTGAGGGAGTTAGCTTCACTACCCGTTTCACAGTGGGAGCCTAAGGCACAGAGAAGTGAAATAACTCAGCCAAGGCCCCACAGCTCTCCAAGGGCAGAGACAGGACTCAAGCTCAAGCCTTATCTCAGCACAGATCTTGTTTCTAACCACTATCCTACACTACTCAGCATGTTAATTATGGAAAATTTGGAAATATAGAAACAAACAAGCAAGACGAATTGCCCACAATTTTACCCTCTGGAATAACTACTCTTAACTTTTACTACTAGTTTCCTTATTTTTTCATTCATAGATAAAAAAGTACATATTTTTAAATTTAAAACATGGACCATACCAAACATGGTTTATCTTGGTTTAAACCAAATATAGTTTATCTTATCAACTATATCTGAGTACTTCCTTACATTATTAATAAATATTGTTTTAAAATATTTTAGCAGCTGCATAATCACCTTTATATTCCTTAATTTCTTAGTATATTTTCTTAAATTACCCACGTGATAAATGTTCATTATAAAAATTCAGAGGATACAAAAAAGCACAAAGAAGAAAACTAAAATCAACACCCAGTAAGCCAGATACTATTTCAGCGAATGCTTGTCTCTATGCCTGTGGATATAGTTTCCTCAATCACACACATATTTTTGTCACCTGATTTTTAAAAACTTAATGTTAAAAACACTCCTCCATGTCAATTTAAGTTTCTCCCATATAACTTTAAATGCCGGACGTTTGAGCTATTTTTCATTCATTTCTACTATAAAAGGCGTAACAAACACTAGTATTTCTTTCAAATCTAATTACTAGACCGGGACTCTTTCTAGTCTTCATTCTCCTAAACCTCCGTACAGTGTGACACTACTCTCAAGCATGCCTTCCTGTCCTTAGCTACAACAATTCTGAAATGTTCCTACTTTGGTTTTTAATTCTCGATTCTTGTCAAGTAGAAAATCCATCTCATTTCTCAAATTCAGAGGTGCTCAACCTGGGGGAAAATTTCTCCCTAAACTACAAATATGCCTTTTTCCTTCCCACTTCCTTTAATATGTGTTAACCTCTCTAGCCTTCTCCTTACTCCACACAGCATTGAGTACTCTCACCTACTCGACTGCTTTCAAATATTTGTTCCTGATTCCCCTGCACTGTCCTCTCGCTTCTTCGATTTGGCCTTTCCAAAAGTGAATTCATTTCTCCTCTGAACAATCCTACAACCTGATCATTTTCCTGAAATACCAATCAATAACCTCCATGCCATCTTCACTCCTCAGTTTACATCATTCTAGGCCTCTCCTCCCTCACCCTTTACATCCAATCCATTTCATTCTGTTAACAAGGCCTTTAAGAATCATCCTGTCTTCTCATTCATGTCTAGCCTGTGCTCTTTATCACAATAGCTTCGCCATTGGTCTCCCTGCCTGTGTTTTGGCCCTTCGAATCAGTCTTCCATGCCACTACGTGCCTTTATTTTCTTTTATATTTAGCAGTGCCAGGTCTTGGTTGCGGCATGTGGGATCCAGTTTCCTGACCAGGGATTGAACCCAGGCCTGCCTGCGTTGGGAACACTGAGTCCCAGCCACTGGAGCAATGGGGAAGTCCCCACTCCATGCCCTTTTTAAAACACGATTCTGGCCAAATTCTGGCTTAAAATATGACTTCCCCCTCACCTCCTTCAGAATAAGACCTAAGCCACTTCTGGTGTCATACAAGAACCTCTGAGACCTGGCTTTTCCTTCTCACCACACTTATGCTCCTCTTAACAGTGAGTGATTCGATTTCCCCAATACAGTCCATTGCTGACATGCCTCTGCACATGTCCGTCAACTTCAAATGCCCTTCTGTTCCTATCCTTGTTCAGCTATCACTGTTCTGTGAAAACTCTCCTCGAGATCCCCTGATGGAATCACTCTGCTCTTCTCATTAGGACTTCTTTCTACATACAACTATTATGGTATATATCCCATGAGACGTGATCATTTGCAAGTCTGCCTTCCTACTAAAATGCAATTACCTTGAGGGCATCTTTGTATTTTGGATCTTTGTATTTCTAACATCTAGCTGTGTCTGGAATATATATATTTTGAATGACTAAATGTTAAGGTAATTAAAAAAAAACAAACAGAATTTTAAACTGAGACCACCATTAGGCACAACAAGAATATAAACAAAAGCAAAAAAGCATTGATGGGGAGCTTAAGTATGAAAGGGTAGCATGTAAAACATGCAAAATATGCAAGCATAAACATTTTTACGTTCATATATAAATAAAGAAAATATATGAGGGGAAAATATTGTAAGTGTTGGAATTCTGGTGTAAAACTGCAGTCACTGTAACACATCACAGACTCCTGCTGAAGAAACTTAACCTCACATTCTCATTAATAAAGTAACAGTATAAGTTATATGGGCTCAGACTGGGTAGAATGCCACAAATTACCATTATAAATGATATAATTTTCAAGGACAAAAAGATCTTGAGACTTCCCATTTAGTGGTCCTAGGTGTGGGAAGAGAAAAGGATCAGAATCAGTTGGGGAGGTGTGTATAGGGCTGGGGGTGCAGAGAGAGAGGACAGGGGAGTGAGGAGAAAGGGAGTCCTCAGAACAAGAACATGCCAGGCAGAGCAGCAGGTATGCATACTCTGCAAACTTCCAAGGTGTGTTCACCTCCAGTCCTTCCATGGTTCTGTTAACTGCAGGATCAAACTCTTGCCTCTTAACACTTGACCCAGCTACACAATGACCTAGTTACCTAAACAAGCTATGACATCCCACGGCTCCTACAGCTTTGTTCAAGTTACCTCCAGGAGCAGCATCCCTTATCAAACATCTGACCCCTGTTATTAATATTCTTGGCATTGTGGTATATGTCGGGGACATGATTTGTGTTGTTGGTAACCAGGTGAACGGTGGTGCCAGTTGTTGAGACAGGGCACTTACAGATGGCCCTCCCCCACTGTCGACCTGGACAGTACTCAGCCTTCAACCAGTTTCTGTACACCTCCTCTGTGTACTATTTCTACATTCTCCTTTAACCTAGGACTGAAATGGTCATCTTCTCCTTTGAGTTTGTAGGAAATCCTCATTACATGTTCATCTAGAAAATTTCAATAAACTTGTATTTGGTGTTTCCGCTACAAGACTGTGAGCTCCTTATGTGTCTTTTAAAACAATCTGTTCTTTCTTTTTGGACGTGTTGGATCTTCGCTGCTGCGAGGGCCTTTCTGTAGCTGCAGTGCGCAGGCTTCTCACTGATGTGGCTTCTCCTGTGGTTGAGGGCTCCAGGGTGCCCAGGATTTGGTAGTTGTGGCTCCCAGGCTCTCAAGTACAGGCCCAGTAGTTGCGGAGCAAGGGCTTAGCTGTTCCGCGGCATGTGTGATCTTCCCAGATCAGAGATTGAACCTGTATCTCCTGCACTGGCGGGCAGGTTCTTTACCACTGAGCCACCAGGGAAGCTCCTTGTCATGTGTCATACATTTTTGTATTTCTAGTCCCTAGTAGGAACCCAATCATTGTCTGTAGAATGATAACATAAATTACTAAATGAAGCCACTTCTTGAGCCCTGTTAATGACAGTTCTCCAATATTCAGTCTAAAGCTCAAACTTCTCCCAATCTGGTCTAACTTAATGTCTAATAAGGTGGTTTTTAACAAAGGCTGCATATTAAAATTAACTCAGGGAACTTAAAAAAAAATTCTGATGCCCAGGCCCCTCCCAAAGATTCCTGATTATTTGGTCTGTGAGTGCTACCTGCGTATCAGAAGTATTTTTGAAAGTACTTTAAGTATTTCCAACATGTGGCCAGGGTTGAGTGTTACTGCTCTGTAACTGGCCTTCCCCATGTCTTGCTGGACAAGTATTTACCAATCTAAAATAAATACTCACAGGAGCAAAATACAATGTGGAGTTCAAGTTAGAAGACTGAGGTGAAGTGTTTTTCCGCCACCGTCTTCCCTATCTTACTTTGTACAGCAAGCCTCTACCTGTATCTCCCTTACAACTGCTCTGGTGGGCCCATTCACTCAACAGTGACTGAGAGCCCCAAATATACCCGGCACTGTTCTACAGCCTAGGAATACAGCTTCAACAAGGCAGACAGGAAATGTGCCCTGAGGGAGCTGAATGTGTCCTTAAGGAGATAAACAGCAAAGAAACAAGACAGGTTCACGAAGGGAGTCCACCAGGAACATGCTGGTAAAGGTGCATCTACGGGAGAGCCCTGATTTATAGCATGTGCCAGTGTCTGTGGTCTATACTCTCCCACCGTGGCAAGCTTCAAGCTACCAGTGCCTGTGTGCCTGCTAAGGTGCTTCATCATATCTGACTCTGTGCGGCCCTATGTGCCATGGGATTTTCTCCGCTCATGGGATTCTCCAGGCAAGAGTACTCGAATGGGTAGCCATGCCCTCCTCCAGGAGGTCTTCCCAACCCAGGACTTGAACCTCTGTCTCTTACATCTCCTGCATTGGCAGGCAGGTCCTTTACCGCTAGCACCAGCTGGGAAGCCTCAAGCTACCAACACAACCTTACTAAACAGTTAGGAGATGGAAGGAGCCACTGTACTTTAGGATTTCCACCTTACAGTATGACATAAATAACTTTAAGAGCATAACAGTGAAATGTAGTAAACTAATGAGGAAGTGCTGAGTATTAATTATTTTTAACAGAATTTACTTAACGGAAATTTAAATAATCTTTAATTTTTAATAACAGCAGTGTTTTAACCATATGGTTGCAAACTTCATACAAGTTAAACAATGAGCTTTGAAAGTCAGGATAAGACTGCTGTAGCATAACACTGAAGAGAGAATATAAAGAAAATAAAACAGTAACTAATGAAGAGTGATTGGAGCGCTACTTTAGACTGAGTGTGGGGTGGGGTAAGGCCTCTGATGAGATGATGCTTGAGCTGGGATCTTAATAATAATGACAATAATAAAAGGCCAGCAATGCAAAGTTCTGGGAAAACACAGCATGTTGTACAGAGAGGACTCTAAGTACTCTGAGGAGGAAGCATGCTCACTTCTGAGAAACAGAAGGCCACTGTGGCTGAACACCAGCGAGCGAGGAGTCAAGTCAGAGACAGAGCAGGTGCCCGACTGTGTAGTCTTGCCGGACACTGTAACAGGACTAGACTTTTCATTCAGGCTCTAACAGCAAGCTCTCATCTGGGTCACGGGCACACCCAGCAATTACCCACTCCCAGTGTGCTTTGCATCTGTGGCATCACTGGAAGATTCCAAGCAGACCTATGGCTTCAGACACAACCTACTTGCTGATGGCTGTCATATACACGTATTAAGGCCAGATCATCCTCTTTCACTCTGGTATCATATTCAATATCATATGAAGTATATTTATAGATCATATCATTAGAAATAGCATATTCCTAACTGTATTTGGATGTTTCCCCAATACTTTGTGATGTACTGGGTCTATAACAAGATAATTCACAAGTTAAAAATCATAATGTTGCCTCTTACATCTCCAACTTACCACATCCTAAACCAAAATTACTATTGTATAATTCCAACTAAACCTGTTCCTCTTCCTCTTTCTTATCAGTGAAAGGTGGCGTCATCTGTCCAGGTGCCCTATTGTAGAAATCAGGAGTCAGCTTCAGACAGCTACCTCTTAGCTGCCACATGTGACTGTCCCGAGCACCAGACAAACTCACCCATCTCCCTTCTCCACAGACTTGCTGCCACTGCCTTACTTCAGGCTTTCATCAATCACTCCCCTAAACTGTGGCAACAGAGTCCTAACTGATCTTCATGCTTCCAGATCAGATTCCTTCCCTAACCAGATTCTCTTCCTACAGTGTCTGCTTAAGTAAAAGAGATTATCCACACAGTCATTTGAGAAACCTAGTAGTCTTCTTGGACTTTCAAAAATACAAATTCGATCATCCTTAAATGATGCCCCGTAGGGACTTCCCTGGCGATCTGGGGGTTAAAACTGCACAGGGGGAACAGGTTCAATCCCTGGTCAGGAAACTAAGGTCCCACATGGCTCAGCCAAAAAAATAAATAAATGGTTGCCTCATAAAGTCAAGATTTATCCTTAATGGCATTTAAACATATAAAGTTCCTTTAGGAAATATCCTCTGCCTATTTGCTTAGTGGTGCTTCTCATATTCCCTTGATTCTACCCTTGTCGATCTTGGTTCCCCCAAACATGCTAGGGTGTGCTCTTCTGACACTGGCGCCTAGGGTAGTCTTCCTCTTCCTCATATCTTAAAATCTCATTTCAGGTGTCATATTCTCTTAGAAGCCTTTCCAAGTTCCCAGACAGGTTGGGTGCTCCTCCTCATCCTTCCCACAGCATACCGAGCATGCTTTAATCACTGTGCTTATCTCACTGCCTATGTACTAAGTTGCTTCAGTTGTGTTTGACTCTTCATGACCCCGTGGATGAACTGTAACCCACCAGTCCATGGGGTTCTGCAGGCAAGAACACTGGAGTGGGCTGCCATGCCCTCCTCCAGGGTATCTTCCCAACCAGGGATTCAACTCATGTCTCGTATGTTTCATGCATTGGCAGGCATGTTTTTACTACTAATGCCACCTGGAAATCCCTTATCTCACTTAATTATGATTATTTATTTTCATGATCTCCTGTGAAGTCTTTAAAGGCAAGAGGTGGATCTTTAACTTCCATATCTTGGACACTGTCAATGCTGACTAGAACACTGTAGGTCCCTACTACTATAACATCTGCTGCAATCAGTGGTTTCTAAAACATCTCTTAAGATTAGAGTGTTGCACAATTAAGAGCATGGCAAGGAAATATATAAGGGCGGTCTGAACCAGTAAGAAAAAGTTCAGGTTAACAAGAAACTAAAGACTGTAGTCATAAGAGTAGTGAAGGTTGCTGTCTAGCTTCAAAAGTAGTAACAGTGTACATGTAATTGCTTTAGTTTTTCATGTGAAAAAGTGGACCAAAGTCTTGTCTTTGGTGAGTGGGGGAAATAAAAAATCAATTATTTCCTTTAATACACATGTGGAAAATTGCTGTTAATTCATAAACCAGTTTAGGGCTGAAAAAGCTACCTATAGGGAGTCAGAGCTACACAGTAACCCTCTTCACTACATTCCTAGGTTGAAATATTTCACTGAACTATGAAGTGAGGTCAATAAAGAGAGAGGCACAAGGGATAAATCTTAGGAGAATGGACAATTAGCAGCAATTATAAGCCCAAGCTCTTCACAGCGAGGGGACAGACATTTTTCCATTTTCCACTGATTTCCCAATTTGAAGGTAGAGGTGGGTTTTGTTGTTGCTGTTGTTCAGTCGCTAAGTCATGTCCAATTCTGTGCAACTCCATAGACTAGCCTGCTAGGCTCCTCTGTCCATGCAATTTCCCAAGAACACTGCAGAGCGTGCCATTTCTGACTCCAGGGGATCTTCCAGACAAGGGATCCAACCCGGGTCGCCTGCATTGCAGGTGGATTCTTTATCATATGTACATTCTTTTCTGAAACTGAGTTTCTTGTTTCCTCTGCTCTTTCATGTTTTCCTTGTTACCACGTTCTTACATAAATTAACCTTAGAGTTAAGCCAGAACATAGATAATATGACTTTAAAATATGCACTTTTATTTCTTCCTATGGTAAATAAAAATTAGCTTATTTTTTAAGTCAATTGCCCCAGGGTTGTGCAATATTGAGAGCTACAAATTTCTGCCTCAAAATTTCTTCATGAAACTGTGAGTGACCAACATTCTGTTGGCAAAAAAGTTAAAATCAGGAGAAGGGGGTTAGGCGGTGAAAAGGCCAATTGTAGGGAGGCCGGGTGCCAGTAGCTGTCTTTCAAAATGACTTGTGGGAAAAGTACCATAATGGACAGAGAGAGAAACACAGGAAAAATTTCCAGAAGCTCCAAATCGTCTTAGATTAAAAGTCTTAGAAACTCGATGCACACATACAAGCCAAATACTTTTTCTCCCAGGAATATCACACCTGCGAAAGAGCGGGATGGGGAACCACAGGCTACCTCACGTTGGGTCAGACCCGCTGGTTTCTCCGGTTCGAGAAACCAACCCCAAGGTAGTTCGACACGCCCTCGCTCGAGAGGGAGAGCCCCAACTCTACTCCCTCGTTTCGGTGTCAGTGGCTTCCCGAAGGCCCCACGCCTGGTAAGAGTGAAAGGGAAGAACGAGCGGGCAGGAATCAGAGGAACCATCACCAACACAAACTTCTAAAAGCACACCGCCGTTCACACACACCGAGCTACACCGTCGCCCTGGAAACCAAATCAATCACCTAGTCCCTCCTCTGGGGATCTCGGACCCACTCCTTTAGACCTTAGGTTGCAGCCCGGAGGAACCCGGGACCAAGAGAAGGGGGTCCTCTCGCAGCCCCGCCCCGGCCTCGCTCCCCTGGGCGCATACCGAGTAGAGGAGCACGACAGCCCCGGGACTGGTGGAGCCAACGGAGAAACAAGAGTTGGAAGAACTGGAACGATCCATGCTGCGGCTGCTGTCCCGGGCGTGGCCTGGGACTCTTTGCTAAGCAGTGGTGGTGCTGCTGCTGTGGGCGGTTCTTCCGCGCGGGGCGGCCCGACCTCGCCTAGGGCGGCAGCACCCTCTACAACTCCTCCACAGGACCCCGGGCGCCGCCATCTTAACCAGGACGGAAGCCGCGCGGGGACTTGCGGCGCGCGCAGCCCGTCGGAACCCGGAAGCGGACGCCGAGCGGCGGGGCGGACGCCGAGCGGCTGGGGGCCCGCGAGATCTGCGCTGTCTCGGTGCGGCCCGCCGGCCTCACGATGGCTCAGAAGAGCCGGCTGGCGATTTGCGCGCCTCCCGGCTCTCAGGCCCTTCTGGACACTTTGCTCCAAAACCTCTACGACTTTGGTGAGTGCGGGGCCTCGGAGCCCACGTGGAGAGCCGACTTGAGGACCCGGGACCTGGCTGGCCTCAGCTTTCAGGCAAAAGATTATTGCTCCTCGAGCAGCCCTCGGCGCGTCCCACCCGGTTCAGATAATGGGTCGTGCACCCTCCCCTCGCCTAGGACCGGGGTTTGTGAGTCTTTCTATGAATCAGATGTCCCAGCTCGTCCCCGAGTGTGAGGACCAACCGGCTTGCTTGTCGAAAGCATTAAGGCTTTCAGACTTAACGAGGAGATGTGCACAGGACTTCATGCTCTGAAAATAACGGTCTTTCTCACTCGCGATCTCTGGGAAGCCCCTTTCCCCCACGCACCCCCAGATCCCCGTGAACCCTCGGGCATTGGTGGCACCTTGTTCGCGTTGGGACCCAGCTTTGTAGAGACTTCAGAGAACGGTTTCACATGAAGCTTTTCACGACCTTTCAGCCTTTAAGTTGGCTGACTTATGCTCGCCTTCCTTCATCTTGATTGCGGAAAAGGAAACTTCATCATTAAAGATTAGGAACTCCTGGCACTTCAGCAAGCAGCCGGTTCTACACACTCTGAAGAACTTACCCCAGGGAAGATGACACTCCTTCATGCACCAGAAATCATTAGGCATTAGTGCCTTATAGATCAAACGCATTTCTTCAATTTGTAGTATGATGTTGCTGTTTCATTTTGGAGCCAGTTGCTCAAAATTCTAAGCTCATTACATAGCTTGGAATAAAAATAATAGCTAAAAAAGCATTGCGGTTTTACCATATACTCCATACTTTACATGTATGTACTCATTTAATTATCACAACAATTCTATGAAATAGATATTGTCATTAATACTATTACTACAAGACAAATAGCATTATTGTAGAAATAAGCACTAGAGGTTAAAAAACTTGGAAGTTCACCCAGCTAATAATTTGAAGAGCTTGGGTTCTAAGCCCCACAGTGTGTCTCCAACTCACTCACTTGTATTGAGTTGTACTGTGGACAGAGTATCTCTGCGCCTTTGGAAATGTTGGAAGACAGGGAATAATTAGTCTCTGACCTTGAGAAGTCCTGAGGAGAAGATTTTTTCTGAAAAATCCTAAATATAGTTTGTGTTAACACAGGCTGGAGCTTATACTTGGAGCTCTGAAGACACGGGTTGTATTTACTTGTTTTTATATCCCTAATGCCAAAGTTTAGTTGGCTCTTCTTTTCGTGTGCCTATTTTATTGAAATATAGTTGACTTAGAGTGTTTCAGGTGCACATTCGTTTATACAAATACACATATTAGTTTTTGAAATTATTTTCCATCATAGGTTATTACAGGATATTGACTATAGTTCCATGTGCTATACAGTAAACCTTTGTTGCTTATGCATTCTATTTTTTAATTAGAAATCTAGCATTCTATTTATACTAAATCAAACAAGTGGAATCAAAATGTAGTTTTTTTAGTTAGGTAAAAATTCAAGTTTTCTTAAATATATATTATACATATGTATACAGAAGCTTTTTAGAAAGAAATGGAAAAATTGGAGAACATAAGCTAAATGAAACAGGAGCACTGAATATGAAAGAAAAAGTGAAACTGGGTAAAAGGGAAAAGATCATCTATAGTCTAATTGTTTTTAAACATGAGTGCTCATTAGAAACGTATCTGGAGCTCTGAAGAAAAATACTATCTGAGTATTTGTATTTTCCAAAAAAATTCAAGATAATTCTGAAATGCATCTTGATTTAAAAAAGTGATTACAGGTTTTTCTATTAGATCCTAGTTTTGGTGATACAGAGTTCTATTGTTTTTCTGTTAACCAATCATGATACAATAGTGTTAAGTGAGTAGTAGTTACATAATCACAATAGTAAAAGATGTTTATCAGTTTTCACAGTCAATAGCCAGACAAAAAGTAAAATATAATTATAATTGCAAGCCATAATGGGAACATGATTAACGATATAAAATAATTACATGGAATTTAGGGGGGATCAAGTAGAGTGAGCGGTAAGTGGAGGTGCATCCATGCACATTTTTCACCCACCCAGTCAGTGTCTTTTGGTTGGTGCATTTAATCCATTTACATTTAAGGATCTATATGTATGCTCCTATTATTTTATTACTGTATATAATATAATAATATCCTACTATATTATTACCGTTTTCTTAATTGTTTGGTCTTAATTGTATAGGTCTTTCCCTTTTCTTGCGTTTCCTCCCTAAAGTTCATTTAGCATTTGTGTAAACCTGGTTCTGTAGTGCTGAATTCTCTTCACTTCTGCTTGTCTGGAAAGCTTTTAATTTCTCCATCATATCTGAAGGAGAGTCTTACTGGGTAGAGTATTCTTGGTTGTAAGTTCTTCTCTTTTCCTGTGAAGTCATTGCTCCTCTCCTCTGGGTTTTGGTATGTACAGAATTTTGTTTGTGACCTCCAAAGACTGGAGTCTCTGTTTTCCTTCAGTTCTCTGGAAGGCCTGTAATCAAATCCCAGTGGCCCTCAAGGCCAGATTCCCTGGGGATTCCAAGTCCCTTGGTCAGATCTCCAGGCTGGGAAGCCTGACGTGGGGTTCAGAACCTTCACAGCAGTGCTGAGAACTTCTTTGGTTTTATTGTTCTCCAGTCTGTGGGTCACCTGCCCAGCGGGTATGGGTTTTGAGTTTATTGTGTTTGCACTCCTACGTCTGGCTGTGGCTTCTTATTTTTCTTTGGATATAGGGTGTCTTTTTTTTGGTGGGTTCCAGCATCTTCCTGTCAATGATTGTTCCACAGCGAGTTGCAATTTTGGTACTCTTGCAGGAGGAAATGAGCACATATCCTTCTACTTCACATCTTGACTGAGGTTTTCTAGTCGACTCTTAATGCATATATTTTCTTATTAAAGGTTTGTGTTTTAAATTTAATTTTTGGCTGCACTGGGTCTTCGCTGCTGCGCCTACCTGGGCTTTTCTCTAGTTGCGGTGGGCATGAGCAAGAGCTCTTCTCTAGTGGTGGTGTGCTGGCTTCTCCTTGTGGAGACTTCTCTTGTTGCAGAACACAGGCTCTAGACTCACAGGCTTCAGTAGTCGCAGCTCATGGACTCAGTAGTTGTGGCCTGCAGGCTTAGTTGCCCCCACAGCATGTGGAATCTTCCAGAAGCAGGTATCAAGTCTGTGTCTCCTACATTGCAAGGCGGATTCTTTACCACTGGACCACTGGGATCCAGTTAAAGAAGTCTGATACACATTTACTGAATAAAAAACTGAGAAAATACAAGCAAGCATAAAACTCAGCTAATGTTTAGAGAGCCCTATGATATTCATAGGACTTCCCTGGTGGCTCAGACAGTTAAGCGTCTGTCTACAATGCGGGAGTCCTGGGTTTGATCCCTGGGTCAGGAAGATCCCCTGGAGAGGAAATGGCAATCCACTCCAGTACTATTGTCTGGAAGATCCCATGGACAGAGGAGCCTGGTAGGCTGCAGTCCCTGGGGTCACTAATACTGTCAGTAGTGACGCCTAGAGTTTTGTCAGAACCTTCAGGTGACCAGTCAGAGTTTAAACAGTTAAAACAAAGGGGAGGTATATTAGTTGAAAATAAAGGCATTCAAATTTAGCCAATTGTCTTAGTTTCATCTTGGGCTTCGCTGGTGGCTCAGATGGTAAAGAATCTGCAATGCAAGAGACCCGGATTCAATCCCTGGGTCAGGAAGATCCCCTACAGAAGGAAATGACTGCCCACTCCAGTGTTCTTGCCTGAAAATTCCACAGATGGAGGAGTCCATGGGGTCACAAAGAGTCAGACACAACTGAGCGACTTTCACTTTTTCACTTTCAGAGGCTTTCAAATTAAGCCAGTTGTCTTAGATTCATTTTAGTTTATAACCATTAAAGAAAACAGGAAGACTATGGTACCCACCTATAACCCTAGAGAGTGTTAAAAAGAAGCAGTGGTGGATGTACTTAGATTTTTAGTACAGACTGTGAGCCAGCTAGGATTACCAGTTCGTGGGATGTTGTCGTGATGACACTTTTAGTCAGGACCAAGGTAAGGACTCAGTAATTGTACTAAGAGTCAAAGACATGAGTGTAATTACCTTGGGAAAAGATGACTAAGCGCTTTGGAGTCTTTGAATTGTGCAGATATTGAATATAACCCTCTGAAGAAAAACAAATATCTTCTTTGTATGTATTCCTGGGTGTTTGTAAACTGTTACATGTGGACGTGTGCATTCATATCATTTGATATTGGTGACAGCTGAGGCACAAAATATTTATTCTTCCTTTTTGTGTTCAAACAGGAGAGACAGAGATGAAACAGAAGAGAAAAGAGTCAGAAAAAAGAGAGAGAAGAAGAGAGGTACGGGGACCCTGGCATCCTTGGCAACAGAGCCAGCTCCCCTGCCCGAATCTCTTGTCAGAGGCCAGAGGAAGAGTGCTGCCAGCTTCTTCCAGGAGCTCCAGGAAGAGCTGCAGGGCGCTCCTGCTGTGACCCCCAATAGTTCCCCTGCAGGACCTGTACTCTCTGGAGCCGCAGCAGCCTGCTCTCCCCCAAGGGATGACAGGGAGCCGGTAGAAGTGGTGCGGTTTCACAGCCGAAGTAAAAAAAGAAAACAGAAGCCAGATCAAGACGAGAACACAAAGGTAATGAATCGGCTCATATGGTGAAAACCCTGATGTTGTCCTGCCACAGTTCTAGGCACGGGGATGTAGCAGTGAACAAAACAGGCAAAAACTGCCTTCTCTCAAGGGACTTCCATTCTGATGAAAAGCAGAGGGATTCTGCTGAGCAGCAGCCTCGGGCTGCATTTGTAATTCTGGCCCAGAATTCAGTCCACGAGAGAGATGTGCTTGCTTATCCAAACTTTTTCACAAGTTTTTGTCAAGTTCATTGCAGAAATCCAGATGATTACATTTCTGTTGCTTTCTGCACGTCCTATAAACTTGTCTGTCAGCAAAAGAAAAAGAGGATTGTCTTAGTTTCTTGGGGCTGCTGTAGGGAAATTAATTCTCTCACAGTTCTTGAGGCCCAAAGTCCAAATTATGGTGTTGGCTGGGCCCTACTCTCTTCTTCAGAGGGTGAGTTCTTCCTTGCTTCTTCCATCTTCTGACAGTTACAGAACACTGAACTCTTCCTCCATCTGTACGTGGCCTTCTTCTGGTGCCTGAGTCTCAAATCTCTTGCCTCTCTCTTAGAACGACACCCATCATTGGATGTATTGTTGTTCAGTCGCTAAGTCGTGTTCAACTCTTGGTGACCTGATGGACTGCAGCATGCCAGGCTCCTCTGTTCTCCATTACCTCTTGGAGTTGGCTCAGAGTCATGTCCATTGAGTTGGTGATGCTGTCTAAACATCTCATCCTCTGCTGTCCCCTTCTTTTGCCTTCAGTCTTTTCTAGCAACAGAGTCTTTTCCAAGAAAAATCAGCTGTTCGAGTCAGGTGGTCCAGTATTGGAGCTTTGGCTTCAGCGTCAGTCCTTCCAGGGAATATTCAGGGTTGATTTCCTTTAAGATTGACTGGTTTGATCTCTTTGCTGTCCCGGGAACTCTCCAGAGTCTTGTCCAGCACCACAATTTGAAAGCATCAATTTTTCGTGCTTAGCCTTCATTATAGTCCAGCTCTCACATCAATACATGACTGCTGGAAAAACCTGTAGTTTTGACTAAACAAACCTTTGTTAGGCAAGGTGATGTCTCTGCTTTTTAATACATCCTTGGATGTAGGGCCACGCTAAATCTGGGATGGATCTCATCATGAAATCCTTAACTTGATAACACTACCGAGATTCTTTTTCCAGAGAAGGTCATGTTCACAGATTCCTGGCTTTAGTGCATGGTCATATCTGTTTGAAGACCATGATTCAACCCACTGCAAAGACAGCTAGGCTTGCATATTCTTGATGATCGTGTGAACACAGTCTAGGATGTAGCCATATCTCCTTTGATCCTAGGTCAGCTTTCCAGTTCTTATAGTATCCAAGTACTTGGGCAATGGGAATTCTTACAGGCAGATAAGAAATGGATTCTTTTGGCCCTTGTAGCCAGAGCTCCCAAGTTGGCCAGCCAGGGAGCTTCCAAAGACTGGTATTCTTTACCACAGGGTACTACCTTGGGCCAGACAAATACTAGTATTTTCTGTGTGTGCCATGATATGAAGGTTGGAGAACAGTGCTGTGAAATACAGTACTGTCTTTGAGGAATTTAGCTGACACTAAGCATCTAGATAGCCTCGTTTCTTGAAATGTCTCGGTCTTTAGTTTCCTCTTATATTCACTTGTGTTCATCCTTCTGGAATAGAGTTTTTATTTTATTTATTTATTTATTTATTTATTTATTTATTTTCTAACAGAAAAGACAAAAACAGTTGTCATTGAATGAGTCTGTATCTCCCTGTCTCTTAATAATAGAACATGTACAGCAGTCTTTTTCTTTGTTCTCTACAGAATCCCCTTTTCAGTGTAGTTGGTTTTTTTCAGGAACCTCCGCTCGTTTTCCCTTTTGGTGTGGACCTTTTCGCTTCTTTGTTCTGGGCTGTGCTGGGTCTTTGCTGCCGCGAGGTGTTCTCCAGTGGTGGGGAGCAGGGCTGCTCTCTCGTGGTGGTGTGCGGGCTTCTCGTTGCCGTGGGTTCTCCTGTTGCAGAGCACATGGGCTTCGCTTCAGTAGTTGCGGTGCACGGGCTTAGCTGCCCTGCGACATGCGGACTCTTCCTAGGCCAGGGACTGAACCTGGGTCCCGGCATTGGCAGGTGGGTTCTTAACTACTGAACCAGCAGGAAGTCCTCATTTAACATTTTGAACTTCCTCATCTTGATGAAATTTTTTAGCTCTTCTTGATGTTCTGCGCTTTTCTCCTTTAAAAAATTTATCTTCTGAAGATGTAAATGTGTCTGGCTAAGGAGACAGTATGTGAACACAATGAAAATACATATGCCCATAAAAAGACTTTAGAATGTTGATATCGCAACATATAAATAACTGCAAATTAATATTGTGCTAGTCATTATGGCATATCCTGGGTGTAAGGCACACCAGGCAAACGCCAGTTCTTTGGAGTAATTAGCACACATAATGCTATGCTAAGAGTTTGCAGAACACGGGAAAATGTACATGTTGTGGCCCCTGCTCTCTGAAAACTTACAAGTCACCATCGGACAGTCAGACAGACATGGAAACAGACATGACAAAATAATGGTGGCCTCCACTGACCAATCACAGGAGCAGCTGGTCATCTCTGAAGTATTCTGTTTGTTTTTTATTCCTGTTTTCGTTTTATTTCTCCATTTATGTGGCTCCCCCCACTAGTCAGTTCTCCATATGAGTTCCTGTTGCATCTGTTGTCTGAAGTACTCTTGAGAACACAAGAGGTACTGGAAAGTAAGTGACCTTCTTTTCCCAGAATTTAGGTTGTGCCTTCAAAAATGATCCAACTACACAGTGTATTGAAACAGATATTCTTGGGTGTGATATGGTGATTCATAATAAGAAATATTACATTAAACATTTGCCCCTGTTTCTGGTATAGAACTCCTAAAACTCTTAGCATTTCTTCAAAGATGAGAGAAATAAAGGTGTCTTTTCTGTTAGTGAAGTGACTTGGAAAGCATCCTTGAGTGGGAACTAGTTGCCAGGAGAACCAACCTTGTGATTAGAGGACTGGATAGTTCAGTCCTACCCCCTGACCTCTGGAGAGGGCAGTCAGTCAGTCAGTTCAGTCGCTCAGTCATGCCCGTCTCTTTGTAACCCCATGAATTGCAGCACGCCAGGCCTCCCTGTCCATCAGCAACTCCTAGAGTTCACTCAGACTCACATCCATTGAGTCGGTGATGCTATCCAGCCATCTTATCCTCTGTCGTCTCCTTCTCCTCCTGCCCCCAATCCCTCCCAGCATCCCTTCCACTGAGTCAACTCTTCCCATGAGGTGGCCAGAGTACTGGAGTTTCAGCTTCAGCATCAGTCCTTCCAATGAACACCCAGGACTGATCTTCTTAGGATGGACTGGTTGGATCTCCCTGCAGTCCAAGGGACTCTCAAGAGTCTTCTCCAACAACACAGTTCAGAAGCATCAGTTCTTCAGCACTCAAACATTCTTCACAGTCCAGTTCTTACATCCATACACGACCACTGGAAAAACCATAACCTTGACTAGACGGACCTTTGTTGGCAAAATAACGTCTCTGCTTTTTAATATGCTATCTAGGTTGGTTATAACTTTCCTTCCAAGGAGTAAGCGTCTTTTAATTTAATGGCTGCAGTCACCATCTGCAGTGATTTTGGAGCCCCAAAATATAGTCTGGCACTGTTTCCACTGTTTCCCCATCTATTTCCCATGAAGTGATGGGACCGGATGCCATGATCTTCATTTTCTGAATGTTGAGCTTTAAGCCAGCTTTTTTACTCTCCTCTTTCACTTTCATCAAGAAGCTTTTTCCACTTCGTGTCATAAGGGTGGTGCCATCTGCATATCTGAGGTTTTTGATATTTCTCCCGGCAATCTTGATTCCAGCTTGTGCTTCTTCCAGCCCAACGTTTCTCATGATGTACTCTGCATATAAGTTAAATAAGCAGGGTGACAATATACAGCCTTGACATACTCCTTTTCTTATTTGGAACCAGTCTGTTCTTCCATGTCCAGTTCTAACTGTTGCTTCCTGACCTGCATGCAGGTTTCTCAAGAGGCAGGTCAGGTGGTCTGGTATTTTCATCTCTTTCAGAATTTTCTACAGTTTATTGTGATCCACACAGTCAAAGGCTTTGGCATAGTCACTAAAGCATAAATAGATGTTTTTCTGGAACTCTCTTGCTTTTTCCATGATCCAGCAGATGTTGGCAATTTGATCTCTGGTTCCTCTGCCTTTTCTAAAAACAACTTGAACATCAGGAAGTTCACGGTTTCCATATTGCTGAAGCCTGGCCTAGAGAATTTTGAGCATTACTTTACTAGCATGTGAGATGAGTGCAATTGTGTGATAGTTTAAGCTTTTTTTTGGCATTGCCTTTCTTTGGGATTGAAATGAAAA